>PNEQ01026270.1:71093-94387 GCA_003012365.1 Medauroidea extradentata | reverse complement strand
CATACACTCCAACAAAGGACCAAATGGAATGCTGTTACTCCCAATGTTGAAGAAAACACACTTGTTCTAGTGAAGGAATCAAACTTGCCTCCTTTGAAATGGAAAATCGCCCGTATCATGAAAACCCATCCTGGTGAAGATGGAGTTGTCAGAGTTGTGACCCTTAAAACTCCAAATGGGGAGCTTGTTAGGCCAGTTTATAAGATATGTCCATTGCCAATTAATTAAGTGTTTACATCTATATGTGGCAATGTTTGTATTTTTCTGACTGTTTCTTGTTTATAGGTGTTTGTGTTTAAAAAAAAAATTTATGTTTTTTTGGTGGGCGGTATGTTCATTATGTCTATGTTTATTGTATAATTAGAGTTAAACCTTTGTTACATGTAAGTGGTAGCTGTTTTCTCCAAGAATCATTGGATAAACAAAAGAAAAAAAAAGAAGTCAATAAAAGATGGTGGGCGGTCATATCTTGTTTATTTGAGTGAAAAATAATAAATATTCTCTTTTCAAGTTGTTATTTCAGTAATGAGTAATTTATTGTGAGTGTGAACAATTAACATTGGACAAAATACCATTTGGGGGGTTGTGACGCAATGAAAAATATTGTACTACTTATGAAAATTGAGAGAGTAATGATTCGTTACTCTTATTAAATGAATTAATTATGAAATCAAAAAAGAAACACACTGAAGAAGTTTTGTATTATTTTTTTATTCATTTTTAATTTGGTAATAACCCCACGGAAGTGTGTTAATATTATATTTGAGAATAACGTTTATCATCTACAGCACTTAGTGATTTTTTTCTAGATTCAATTGAAAATAATTAGTTTTTTTACTCCATATAAGGTTCACAATTTTGTGCAGTATTTCATTTTTAAATAAACAATTTTTTATAATCATCAAATGTAATTTCATTTTAACTACGACTTGTTTAACGTTTGCCATTATTTAATTTATATACCATTTTCAACATTTTAAGCTGATATTTTTAATTTCAATACAATGAATTCTTCCAATTTTCCCTATTATTTTCTTCCTTCATTTCACCCATCACTTTTTGTGTTTATTTGGGGAATATTTTAAACATTATCTTATTCATAAAGTGAAGTTATAAAATAATCTATTGTTTCATTCACATCGGCATAAAAGTAATTTGTTTTTTGTAATATATGTCATTATCATACTTCATTATAACATAAGTCCATATTCTCCCCATATTTTGGTTCGATAACATTATAATGAAAATTGTATATTATAGTTTTTGATAAATATAATATGCTCATTCCAACGCATATTGGTTTATTAAAACATAATTTTGTTTTATTAATTTGTATTGTGGCTAAACATTCAGTAAATATAGTTCGATATTAAATTTGGATTTGCAATCAATTTTTCTACTTGTTTAGGATTTGTACATAATTTCATATCTACTCTATTTCCAATATTTTCCATAGTTTTTCCAAAAACGGAATTATTCATTGACTTGTAAAAATCTTTTTTAAAATTATTTTGATGTTTAGCCTCATTTGTGTATTTATATCAATGTATGATTTAATCCAATCTGATTATTTAAATGTTATTACTCTGTGTAATTTTTTTCAGTTTCATTCCTAAAGATAAACATTGTTTGAGATTTACATAATGTATTACATATTTTTCTTTATCATATAAAGAAGTTAATATTTTTTTTTATTCTTCGGGTATTTTATTTTCAGGGACTAATGGAATATCTTTATGCAAATCATGTAATTCTTTCGGACATTCTAAATCTACTTCCAAGATATATCCATAATTTTCATCATTTTTTAATTTTTTGTTTCCAATAATCAGAGTCGTCGAGTTTACAATTTACACGTTTAAAATCAACTTATTGTAAATATTGGATAGTAGCCCAACCATAAAAATTATTCGCATCTAAATATTCTAAATATGAATCTTCAATTTTAGGACCATATTTTTTCATGAATTTATTATTTGCTTTTGCATATCTTTTGCAACATTGGAATATTCCACCTCTAATAACTTTTTCAATCATTAATATTTTGTTGTAATCTGTAAATAATTCTAGTTCAATTTTTGTGTGTTTTATCATCGCGTCCCAAGCTAATCCTTGAGGTGTAAAATATCTAGCGGGGTCTAGTTTATATGTTTTAAACACACATCTCTAAAATTTTCAAATATATCAGCTAATATTAAAACACAGGTTTTGTTGAATAGTTCTGTATATTCGCCTAGATTTTGAACATTAAATGTATTCCAAACTTTTAGTGCAAATTTATACTCATCATCAGAAATATAAATTTAATTAAAGATATTATAAAAAACTTTTTTCAGAGGCAAATCAGTTACATTAATTTTTTCGGCCAAATTCTTATGGATAAACACAATTTTTTGTAACGATAACTTAAATTTTCTTTTGAAAAACGTTTTAAAGTTTCTCGAAATTGTTCTTTAGAAAAATGTTTAGATAATTAATGTAAACTAGAGGCCATAAACTAAAATGAATTAATAAATATTAAATTTATTCCTTCATTTACACGTTTTGTAAAATATATTTATTTTTCTTCAGTGTTTGGAATTAAATCAATTATCATTTTCGTGTTTTTCAAAATATTTCATAAATAAATATGAATCATTTCCAGATCAGTTATGTGCATATACAACTATAACATTTGGATTCTGATAATTAAAATCACATTTTCTGTGTGCTGCACCACGATATTTCCCAGTTAAATTATCATATTTGCTGAATCACTACGTAAAGGTTGTTTTACAAATCTGTTAATTGTAGCTTTGTAATATATTTCTTCTTTTTTTAGTTAGCGAAATAATTGGTACTACATTTACATACATATATTTTTTTAACATTTTTTGCTTCTTCCATTAACATTTTTACAAAACACAATAAGCACTTTTTTTTCCTTTATAAGATACTGGTGGCTTATAAAGATTATTTCAACATTTTACATAATAACAAAAACTAACTGGGTCATGTTTTTGATAATGTTTTGAATATGAACTGTCAAGTTTCGATTCGCAAGTATCCATTTTTGTTAATAATTCAAAATCTGCATAATTAACAAAAGGAACTTTTAAAGAATGATTACAGTTGTTAAATTTTAGTACAATATTTTCTTTATCTAGAAGAACCACCAGAATATATCAACGATTTTTACAATATTTTTCACGCTCGTTTGATTTATTTTCACTATAAAGATACTGTAAACACATATCACAAACATATATTTCCTCTCTTTTTTTTTTTTTAAGTTGTGACCCAATATAAGTCTTAAAATAAGTTTTGTCCAACAATAGTGATAATTATTTTCCTTTTTTAAGTTTAAAAGATTAGTAGGCTATGTTTTTTAATTTTTTTGTAATATTTAATGAATAAATTGATAATTTTTATAATATGTGTAGACATTAATTGGAATTGCAGTTATTTTCTCAAATAATTGAATTTTATCTAATTGCAATTGAAATTCTAAGTCTTTAATCTCTTCATCAAATTCATGTTCATAGGTTTTGTAATAATCAGCTCTTTCGGGGTGAATTGTCACTGGATGAATATATCTGATAAATTAGCCCACAAGAAATATCTTTGATCATTAATTTTAATATTTATACATGCTTATTTTTGTTTAACTTTTTTGTGGTAAATCGATATAAGAAGTTCATTTTAAAGGGTTGTATTTATTCTAAGCTCTAGCGGAATTATTCTATTTAGTACTCATTGAATTCCTTCTCTTCCAGATTGTTTCAATTTATCTAATATTTTTGAATTACCGCTTTCATAATATTCTTCTAGATCAGTTGTTTTTCAAATAATTTTATTGTGAATCTTAATTTTTTACATTAAGCAAAAATATTTAAATTTATTTTAAATTATTTTGCTCTTGTTGTTCTTTTATTTTGCTTATTACAATTTGTTTCATATCATTAAGAAGATATTCTGGATCTATATAACCATGTGTATTATAAATAGAGCATGTCTTTAATCGATTATTAATTCATGTTTATATTTCATATATTTCAAAATTTTCATTTATTGCAATCATTTTTTTTGCAATTTATTCACCAATTTCATAGGTTTTTTTTACCCTTTTCGTGTTTTTTTTGTATGATTGATCATAAGTAATTCGACAAATTTCATACTTAATCATAATCTTTTCGCGTTTAGTTTTTGAATTATTTAAATTTTAATTGTTCTTAGCTAATGGGGAAAGCCTATTATGAATTCTACTTTTTTCATGTCTTTTAATTGTTTTTAGCTAATGGGAAAGCCCTTTATGAATTCTACTTATTTCATGTCATTTTTTATATTTTTGTTTGTTTATATTCAATGACATTATTTACATTTAACTATTATTTTCTTAATGTTTTTTTTTTTTTAGTAATAAAAGGTTTTTCTTTGCGAGATGGTTTATAATATTTGTCACAACTATTACATTTAATTTTTGTCTCTCGCGGTTTCTTTTCCTTTGCAAAAAATATTGTTTTTAAATTCAATTTCATGCCAAACATTGGTCATTTTATCTCATGTTGGTCCTTATTATTAGATATAAATATTTAATAAGATATATAAAGCTGAAAGGGCGTCCCACAGACTGCACTATGCTTTCAACTACCTAAACCAGATTTATTAATAAATATAGTATCTGGTTGCATATTTAAAGGTGTGAACGAATCCTTCACCCCTATGTTTTAAATTTTAAAGGTGTCCCACAGACGTCCATTATTATTTTTATTTTCATATTATAATTTTTTGTAATACATATATCGAAAATGGAATTCACTTAACATATTAAACGGAATCAAAGAATTGAAAAAACCTTTCTGAGCTTACAATAGGCAAATCATGTCCGATGAACCAAGTTAATATAATCGACACACGCTTCGGTCATAAGATGTTACTAGAAAAAGAATATTACGAAGTAATTTTACCAGATATATATATATATATATATTAGTTTAAAAATTTACTGATAAAGTTTTAGAAGACGTTAATAGTGGGGATATAAATATTATATATGAAGGCATGAAAGACTTTAGCAGTGGTAAAACAGTGCACTCTTTTCGATTTGCAGAGAAATATAAATTATTTTAATAGTACATGATTATTATGTTTTTTTTGCTTTTAAGTGTTTTTCATTAGCCTTTTTGTAATTTTTTTTTCAAATATTACGTCTAATATATTATTTTTTCCCTTCTATAAAAAAATTATTGATAAACTTGAACGCATGCCAAATATTTGTCATTTTGTCTCAAGTGTCTCACTTTTTAATTTGTCCGTATTTAGTAGATGTAATCTGTCGGTTGTAGGACACGAAGCTTATTAGGTCTTTTTTTTTTTTTTTTTTTTTTTTTTTTTTTTTTTTTTTTTTTTTTTTTTTTTTTTTTTTTTTTTTTTTTTTTTTTTTTTTTTTTTTTTTTTTTTTTTTTTTTTTTTTTTTTTTTTTTTTTTTTTTTTTTTTTTTTTTTTTTTTTTTTTTTTTTTTTTTTTTTTTCGTTTAAATTTAGGAAATTGACTTGAAGATATTACGGCTAAATTTTTTTTCGTTTAAATTTAAGAAATTGGTTTGAAGATATTTCGATTCCTTTATTTAGTAAAAAATAATATTTTACGTTTTATTCATTATATTTACTCAGAGGGGGTGAGGGTGAAAGCACCCTCTGGAAATTTCAAATATTCAAAGATTTTTATTAAATTTCTATAAAAAATTTTAATAAACAATGGTATTAAAAATTGTTTTATTTACTGTAGGAAGGGGAAAATTTCCATTCTGGAATTGAAAAAAAAAAAATAGATTTAAAAAGGGTTTTTGTCCTAGAACCGACAAACTACGTCTACTATGTTAGTTTTGTAGACGTTTCTTGGGAGTATAATTTCCTCTTACAAAATAAATTAGCTCAGCCAGTTTTCCATAACGGCACTTCAAAGTCAAAATTTGCACGTTTTTACGTCTTATAAGTCGCAGTAGTCAATGAGCATAATGAAAATTTCACACAGGAACTGCATGTCAAGAGTTACCTGTATTAAAAAAAAAATTAAAAAAAACGACAAAATTTTAGATTTTTTTTTTTTTTAAGTATGTTTAGCGTGTTAATGTAATCATGATCGAATAGCAACTATTGGTAAAAGTGTTATTGTTAGTAACCTTGTTCCCTGGTATTTAATTCTAATTTTTTAGGAACTTACAGATATATAATTAATTTTCGTTACTCTTGTTTTACCTGAACTGATTGTATTGTAATACATTTGAATTTATTTTTCGAGTATTATTTTGTGGCGATACGTACACTGTAAAGATTATTTGTTAATTTACCACCATGATTTATAGAATATTTATGAAAGTAGGTATATGTTAAAATAGTTTACAATAAGTTAAACGAAAGCTAGTAGGCCTATGTGTTTTTAGTGTTCTTAAATAAGGTGTCATCCATAGAATTTTTCTCACGGGGATTTTTATCATGTAGAAGTAAGAGTAAACAATGAACGTTGTTTTTCGTGTGTCAATTGTTCACCAACGTTGCACTTTGTCCAGATAGCGCTTTTCTATATTATACTTTTCTTCTTTTTTTGAAACAAATCTGATGTTTTGTATACAGTACTACGATTAGGTATGAACTGTTCCTCAAGGAGCATAAATGTGCATACCATTGCATTAACTTCTAGGTGACGACAATAACGAAAATCTGTATTGCTTAAAAAACTAATCGTAGTGACATTGTAGTATCAAAGTATGCCATTCCAATTGTTAATACAGATATTAGCATCCCGAATGACTTGCAGAAGGACTACCCGAGCTATGCTTGGGCTTGGAACTCAAAGCGCAAATGAATTGGATGTACCACGGAAAAGAAGCTTTATTTGTATGGCATTAACGCGACATAGTAGAGTACACAACCGGGCAAGGTAGTTTGGACGCGTGGAAGAACTTCCCGGTGAAGTGTCGGCCATGTATGGGGTGGGTGAAGAATTGGCCGGCCAGTGAAGAGCTGTCAATTTGCGCCGCCTTCAATAAAGAATGGTCCGTTAATTCCCCTAGAGACGGGCTCGGGGCCGGTGTTTGGTGTGGAGGGGTGAGGGTAGGGGGTTGGCTTTGATGGGACTGCCATGGGAAGGGGGAAGAGGAGGATGAAGAACAGTGGAAGGGGGAGGAGGCAATTAGTCGCGCGCGCGCAATAGTGTCGCTCAATCGGCCGAATGGCTGCGGCGAGCGCTCTCTGGATCGATACGTTGTTCTCATTCTCCATCATGGCGCATCTCGGACATTCTCGTGTCTGTCACCGCTTCGCTTGCCGTTAATTCCAGGAACCATAATATGGACGGCTTTTATATAAAAGGAACCAAGCAACACATCCTTTAAACTGAGAAAACCACTTATAAATTTAAGTTGATTGTGTGGTGGTTGGTTCAGTGCTTTGAAGAACGCAGCACAGGGCACACGGCGCTTGGTTTTACCTATATAAGAAAAAATTTAAGTTTTTTTACGTTCTTAATATACGTAAATCAAAAAATAAAATAAGCAACTTGGTTCCTTTTATATAAAGTCGTCCATATGGTGTATTATATTATAATAACTGAGTCCGAAATACCATGTTAAGAGTGCGTTTTAGTTAAATAAAAGCCAAAAACATTAATTTAAATCAAACACGTTTTTGAAAGACAATATGGAAAATCTAGATAACTATATTTGCCATCTTTATGAGCAGACATTTACCCAGAAGAACGCTTTTATTAAGGAGCTTCCCTTCATAGCAGAGACCTGAGCAAGCGGCATACGGACATACACGTGATGTAGCGACAGCTGGGTGTGTTCTTGTCTGAGAAGACACACTGGGGGTGGAAACCAAGGTAGACATCGACCAGAGTGGAGTATCTGTGAGTGTAGAAGAAAACAAGGGACAGAAAATACGAAAACACACTTTGCTTTTATTAATCATTTTTCTCACAAAAAAAGTTACTAAATTGTCTTAATGCAGATACGAATTCACAAAGGATGAATCTAGATTACTATAGGTAAATTATTTGTTTAATAGAGTGTACTTTTAACAAATGACTCTTATTACAATGTTTCACCGAAATTCAATTTTTTATATCGTACTGATATTCCAGTATCAAAACTTCGACTATAGTAACAGAGATACTGATTTTTTCTTTACTTCAGAATAGTTTTACTGTCGTAGGCACGGCCATAAAGGAACAATCTGGACACTTGGACTTGAAAATTGACCCTCGTATGACTGATTAGCTGCTCTGGTGTTGTTTTAACATTGCGTAAATGGAACTACGAGCTGCAAGTTCGTCTCACAGCCGCTAGGAGAACTGCTAGTACGACGCTATACTGCAATGTTAAAACAACACTACATTACTAGTGGCGCTTTCAGTCATAAAGGTGTCAACTCAATAGTATTGGTAGATAGACTAGTTTCTAGACCTGCAATTCTAAGACGGTGGTTGTATGTTTAATATTCTTTAAGAAATTATAGTAAACAAATCATCTGAAATGGTGCTAATTTATTAACTAAGGACGTTCCTTAAGGCCATGATCTTTCATTTATTTCAAACAACTGCAAATAACTCGAATATTTTTTAAACCAAATGCTTTTAAAATTTTTGAGACTATGTAGTCATACGATACACAATTTTTCCAGAGCGTTTTTTTTTTTTTTTTAATAATGTACCGTTTGCTAGCAAAAAATTATTTTGCTTCATTTTGGCTTATTTTGACAACAAAATACATATGTGCTATTTCAGAGGCAAAAATCTAAAAATCTGTTTGGTGTATCGCAACAGAAAAATTCAGATACAAACCGTGATATATAAGTGCTAGAACTGCCAGAATGAATTTTTTATATATTTATTAATTTGTGTTAAAATTTTTTTTTCCCAAACCACTGCTAAACTGAAGAGCGAGGCCTTAACCGTAATCAGTCCCGCCGCAATTAAATGTACGAGATTTTTGCGTCGGAGATTGTCTCTCAAAAATACATTTCACGAGAAAAATGTTCTGCCCAGAAAGTTGGTAATACTATCAATGTTATTGAGTTGGCCCGGTTAATGACTAGCAGCGCCACTAGCACAGTGGTGTTGTTTTAACATTCCAATAATCCGTCGTACTATAGCGCCCCTAGGGGCTCCGGCAGGAATTTGCTACTCGTAGATCCATATACAGCAACGTTAAAACAACGCCTCTGTGCCAGTGCTGCCAATCAGGCAGGTCACTATTTAACGCAATTGTTCAGACCTGTTCTGTGGCAGTGGTTTTAACTACAAGTATCAATTTCGCGTCTGGGCCGCTAGGGGCATCAGTAGTATGACGGTATATTGAAATGTTAAACAACACCACTGTACTAGTGGCGCTTTCAGTAATAAAGTCATGAATTGTTTGCTTTTACTGAATGTGTGCTTGTTGTTGTGGTCATGTTCGTAAATATTTTCTTACTTCCTGTTTTGTGTAAACCACTGTACCAACACATGCAGTCTAACTGTCCCATAGAGCCATGCTATCAATAAAATTCCACACCTCTTCCGCATCTCACCTCCAAAACTTATATCAATGTAAAGGTTTTGTAAGTAAGCAACTTGCTCTTAGAAACATACCAATAAATAAAAAAAATCTCTCAGTAGCATTGGTAGATAGGCTAGTGTTTAGAAATGTAATTCTAAAGCCCGATACACACTACCCTTAGTTATCTACTCATAAACGTCAATTGTGATTTCATAACAGAATTCTGTATCAAAACTTCTGTGTTGTGTACACACTATCACTGTTTACTTAGGCCTTTATGTTTCGGCCACGGCCGAAGAAGAACAGGTCTGGACACTCAACTGGAAATTTGTCCCCCTTGTTGTTTGACTGTAGTTCACTAAGTTCGCGATAATGCTATACGTCTTTGGCGCTGCAGTTAGGGCGGTCGGCTCAAACTCCGTCCACTTCCCTCCCACTAAGATTTACAATTTATCAAAAAGTATTTTTTTATCAATGTATGAAATACTTCCTTCGCTCACAATTTAAAATCATGGCTCCAGAAATCTTAATTTACTTTATAATGTTAAAAATGGAAAAAAGTGGGCGGAGTTTTAGTCCGACCGCCCGGATTACAGCGCCAAAAAGTACAACATTCTCAGTAACTTGACGAACTACAGCCAAACAACAAGGGGGTCAAGCAAAATTGATAGATAGGCGAGTGTTAAGACCTGTTCTTCTACGACCGTGGTTTCGGCACATAAAAGAGAAAAATATGTTTGTAATGCTGGTTGATATATTCAATAAATTACAACAATAAAATTGCCGAAAACTATTTAACATACAGGAACGCACGTATTTGCCAAATATGTGAAAACTATCTCGTATTATTTAGGTTTTAAACATCCCACTGTCGCATGTTCAGTAGGAAACAAGAATTTTATTTCCATTCAAAACATATTGGCAACCCTACTTGTGTACTTAACATGCGCAAATTCACAGTTATGTATGTAAGTATGTATGTACATACACATATATTATGTATATATGTGTATATATACACGTACATGCACATATATGTATATATAAGCTGTCAAATGACCTTAAAATACATTATTACACAACATAACGCATAACATAACATTCATTCAAACTGTTTTTAATTTAACGATTCTCACATGACGGCGAACAGTATTATCAACGCAGCATTTTAAACTATGATTGGTTTTACTGAAAATGTGAAAATAAAACGAATATTTTGCTTCTTTCTGAGTTTACACTCACATAACATAAATAACACGAACATATAAAAATTATTGTGCAGTCATTCTGCTCTGTTTAAATCGAAACCCGCAAAGCAAAACCATTTACAACAACAACAAAAAATAAAGTTTCAACACAAGTTTGTTTACTTTATGATTAGATAATCAATACTTTAAACATAGCCTTATAGTCCGGTTGCCAAATGGCATTTCTTGCTTAAACCCGGAAGTAAGGTCCCCCCAATGTTTTATGGCATTTTCTGTTTCTTCAAGGCATATCTAATGAAATTCTGCAGGGTGCCACTTTGACACCATTGAGCAATTTTAGATATTTAGGACGGCGACCAAGATAGCTTAAAATTCATTCATCGGGCATATATTCGTGTATAGGATACACTTTATAATAATTTTGGTGTATAAAATGTTTTCACTTAATAACAAATTATTTTGGCAGTTAAAAACTTTATAAAATATAGTAGAAAATATTTCGTAAATTGATAATGATATATTTTGAATGTTACCTTGATGACAAGGAAAGCGAACTTTGATTACAACCAAAAATACGAAATCATTAACACAAATACATTTAAAAGCATGAACGGTAAACTTAATTGAAGTTGTATATGGGGTGGAATATCTTTAGCTAGCTGTAACCTTTATATACAGAATTTACGTAGTAAGCAATGTTACAAGTAAGCTGTACCGTTTACAAGCATCTTATTTAAAATGCAAAGGATTAACATCTAAGTATTGAATGTTACGTTTTTTTTAATTGTTGCAGAAGTAAAAAAAACTACTATCCAGTATAAATGTGAAGGCCTTAGTTATAATTCATATATATAATTTATTTTAGTTATATATATAACTAAAATAAATTATATCATATAAATTATCTCGCAGTCTCACTAAATGGGATAGGCCAATGAATGGAATGTAACTTCATTACCAAATAAAATTTGCACTCACACTATGGATATCATATCAAACAACATATCAAAAGTTGAGTAAGTTTTATGATCATTCTAATAAGTTATAAAATTTATGTATGACATTCTTATGACGATTCTAAATGTCTCATAGTTCAGACTTGATGGTCTTAGCATTTCAGTTTCACGTGAAGTGGTAAACTATGACGGCAATTTAGCATGGATATTATAAATTTATGAAAATTATAGACATAAACATTAAAATCTTAACCAGGAGTAAATTATGACTAGCAAATTTCATATATTTGTGTACACATATATAAAATTATTTAACCAATTAAATTATATTTACAATGTTACACAATTAATAAGAGTCATCTCTCTAACCATCCAAATCGTTAGCAGGGTCAGTTGGTACGAACTGTGTCCACGGATCGCAACAAGTTTCTTCGCCATAGCAATGGCAAAATTGTGTACATGTTATTTAGAAAACACACAACTGCATCTTCCATTAGAGGAAGGGTTTTCTTTTGTGCAACCACGGCGTACCATATGAAGTATCTCGGCTGGAGCCAGATTAACTCCACTTGGTACAGTTACAGGAATCAGGCTTTTGTTGACAACATCTTCTACTTAGCCAAATTCTGTTGCCGGTTGTTGTGGTGGATTGTCCTCAAGTACAGATTACCAAATACGCACTTGGAAATGAGTCCGTTTCACGTGTTCAGCAAAGGATTTCGGTAGTAGGCGGCAAGGTACACAGTTTCACGGCCTTGTTGGTCTCGTCAGTTCCCATTTTTGTAAGCCACATGTTGTATCTTATATCTGATATAGATCTAGTTTCAGCAATAGAAGACCCATAGCATAAATGCTATAAATGCACTAGATTTATCTATTACATAATTATTGTCGGCTCCTACTTGCCCTAAAAGCGATAGCTTTAAGCCCTTTTGGAGAGTTCTCACAATAGTTGCCTTTCCTACACCATAATGATGGGATACTGTATCGCAACCTGATAAACAATGGGCCGCCAAAAGATACGTAATTATATCGCGATGCTTCTGAGCTGTCATTCCAATACCAATAACTTGACGCTGGGATCCAGTTTCTTCCATTAAAACTGTTCAACTGAGTGCACAATGTCTGTAATAGTGAAGAAGCAGAACAAAGATATCTGTAGCATCACTTCTAATTGTTATAAGTTTATAACCTTCATTAATACATGGCACCATTTGATGTGGGATAATAACATCCGCTTTTTCATGCGTTATTCGTAGATCTGTTCTCAATATAGTAACCCCTTCTTATATCTGAACTGGAACTGAGTCCAACCCGCTAATGATGAGTTTGTGTTCATTTGTTGCAGCATGGTTGTCACCGTCTGTTATGAACGTTTCACAAATGAGTTTGATTAGTTGAATCTTATTAAATGTAACAGTTAACAAAACCTTCTGAGACGGAAGGGGTTTGTTGAGAGTCAATTTATGTTTACAACTAGGTTGTTTACCAGCTCTAGATGTCCTTGTTACACTTTTGATACTGAAGTCTAGGTATCGGTCGAATAAACACACAATCCATTTTCTCGGATGTCATCACTTCAGAGATTGATTGCAGTTCACATCACCTGAATCAGAAGTGAAAAAATTTGTACTTCGGCAGTGGTTGTCCCATTTATCTGCATAATACATGTGATAAAGCTTGAAAGTCAATCTAATCACCAAAATAAATAGTTGTTTGTGTTGCCAGACATTAAAAACCTAATATTAGACATAAACATGATTATTAAGTGTGTTTTATATGCGAATTTATGCCCGATAAATACAATTTGAGCTATCCAAGTCGCCATCTTGAATATCTAAAATTGCTCAAGGGTGTCAAAGTGGCATCCTGTAGAATTTCATTAAGTATCACTTGAAGAATCAGAAAATGCCATAAAACATGGGGCGGACCTCACTTTCGGGTTTTTTGATCTGCCACCAGACTATTAGTTAGGTAATTTCCTTTACAGGAAGTAGTGATGAGAGAGACATACAGATTGAGCATAACGTACAGCACGCGCCATTACAGTTGGCGGCTAACGAGTAGGAATGTGTTGCATATAATATTACTACCGTTTTAAATGCGAATTGCTAATTAACGTAGGTCGATTTCATTCCGGTATTTATAGGCTACTAGGTGTTTTTACAGCGGCCTGCTGCTTGAATTCCTGGAATGTGTCCTTCACTCAGTAGCTGCCACTCGCCGTCTAAGCTGGCGCGCAGTGTATGCCTATAGTCTGGTACACACTGTCCTTAGTTCTTTACACATTTACTTACTAAATTATGTTCATAAACGTCGATCGTGATTTCATAACAGAATTCTGTATCAAAACTTCTGTGCAATGTACACACTATCACTGTTTACCACGGCCGTAGAAGAACAGGTCTGGACACTCGCCTGGAAACTTGACCCCCTTGTTGTTTGGCTGCAGTTCACCAAGCTACCGATAATGTGTTTTATTGGCGCTGCAGTTAGGGCGGTCGGACTCAAACTCTGCCCACTTCCTTCCCACTAAGATAAACAATTGATCAAAACGTATTTTTTGTCAATTTCTGAAATACTTCCTTCGCTCACAAATATAAGAAAAGGCTCCAGCAATCTTTATTTACTTTATAAATTTAACAATGGGAAAAAGTGGGCGGAGTTTGAGTCCGACCGCCCGGATTACAGCGCCAAAAAGTACGACATTCTCGGTAACTTGACGAACTACAGCCAAACAACAAGGGGTCAAGCAAAATACATGGGTAGATAGGCGAGTGCCCAGATCTGTTCTTCTACGACCGTGCTGTTAACTAAACATGTTTCAGTACATAAAGAAGAAACAATAATTTATTATGTTAGGTGCTACATTCCGTAAAGTGTAACTATAAAATGTGCAAACACTATTTCATGATACAAAAAGTTCCTGTAATTGCCAAATAAGTGAAACACTCTTGTATGATACAGGTTTTGAAAACTCCGATGGTTGTGTGATCCGTAGTAAACAATAATTTTATTTCTATTCCAATAATATTGGCATCCCTACTTGCAGACTTCGCATGCGCGGTGGATAAAACTGTGCATTACGCATGAACAAACACTACGATGAAAAATAGACGGGCTTTATCTGTGACATTAAGTACGGAATTATGTCTGGAACCAGCGTAGTTGCGGTACACACTGGCGCAGTATTACTTGTACTGAATTAGGTACGGAATTATATACTGAATTATGGCTAGTGTGTACCGGGTTTTAAGGCGTGGGGAAATGAGGCTTTGAGACGGAATGGGCCCGGAAGGAGCCCATTCGCCATATTGGTAAGTGAAAAAAAAGTAGTTTATTAACATAGCGACGTATTTAATACGGCTGTGGGTTGTCCAACAATAACCTCGTTTCTCAATACACCAAAAGGAACAACTGATTGCACTTCGAAACAACTCCGCCATATTTCTACTTGAATCGTCAAGTTGGGCCTGGCCTCAGTATTTGATGCTAATGTTCCATCTGCACTTTTCTCTCATCGGACACTGAGGCGAATATTATTTTACATGTCGCACATTTTCTCCTTATACTAGTAACAATAATTTTTTTTTACTTTTATGTAAGTATAATTTTCTTGCGTATTTTGCGCACGAATTTTCCCTTACGCAATCCTTTGATATGTATGGTGTATTTGATAAACTGCTAACTTGTATTATACGTTAATTGAATATATACGTGTTTGAAACCTTATCTAAGTGAAGTGAAAATGTTTTGGTCAACGCTGAACGGCGACATTTTAAGCGCTGGTGAGGGGTTGTACGAAGTATGGAGCAGCACTGGAATGAATGGGCGGTGGAAAAGAGAGGTCCCAGAAAAAAAAACCCACCGAACTATCGACATCGTCCGGCACGATTTACACTCATGAAAATCCGGGAATCGAATCCGGTTCGCCTTCGTGGGGGGCGAGCGCAGTAAACTCTGCGCTGAACGCTGAACCTTAAAAAACTATCAGGTTTTATAACTAGTGAAAGGAAACGTTCGCAAGTTCAATGACCTACGTGTTTGAATTCACTGTCCTATGCAGACTCAAGCGCCATCTATTTGTTCATTGTCTGTTGTTTCAGTAAGTAGCAGCTATTGGACAAATCGTAGGGGCTTGAGTATATACAGAACAATGGATTCTAACATGCCGGTTATTTAACTTGCAAAATATTCCCTTTCCCTTCAAATAAGTGACTCCAGATGGCAGTTCAACGTTTTGCTTATTGGGATGCATTACACTTTTACGATGCCCGTAACTGCAGTTGCGTTTTGTAGGCTATGTAACACAACAACCAACCTGTTATTTTTTTCCCAGTTCAAAGACGGGAGAGTGTCTCTTTTTAAGTAATTTAAATTGTAAATATATTAGTTAATTATACATTATGTTAACGTGAATTTAGTTCCATTCTGAAGCTGTAACAAGATTAATAGGCTATACAGAACTTAGTATTGACGATAATTATGCCACTGAAGTTTAGGAGAAAATGCGATGTTTAATATTTTGACACAAATAACATGTATAATTATGTAGTGAAAAGAAAATTGAAAAAACGTAGTGTATTTTATTTGTGATATTTATACAGTACGAGTTCCTATCAAACCCAGTTCACCTCGATATTATTGTTTTTATTACATTTTTCTGCCGGCAAATTTAAGGAAACACCTTCGTAGTAAGTGCAATTATTATTGAACAAAAAATATTAAAATTAGTCTCATTATTTATAGTACAGGACGGCGGCCAAAATGACAACCGATGGAACTGTATCACCAGGAGTTACAGTGAGCCCTTTACATATCACACCACCAATACACTAAAAAGATAACTAAAAAAATCAACCTTTTTTTACTTCTCAATAAAAAAAATCATACTTCTATACCAAAAGGTTTTTAAAATAATATTAAATAATTTATCAGTGTAGACACTACAACAAGAATGTCGCAGGTTATAAAAGTTGTCTAAAGTTTACAAATACCTGTGAGGACTAGTGAGATATATTTTTATGAACAGTGTGTTTGATGCTAAACGATGTAATCTTCGGCAGCCTGTCACATTTTACAAAATATATTGTTCTTTTACGAAAAAAAAAATTTCTAGGGAACTGGTTGCCAAAAATTATTTGTGACTATTCAAACAATTGTTGCAAAATTTACAATTATTATTTGTAAACACGCAAAAAATGTTTGTAAATATACAAACATGGTTGTGTATTTACAAGGATTTTCTATGAAGTTAGAAAAATTTTATAAATTTACAAAAAGATTTTTGGAAACTCGTTTCCAATGAATTTTTTTGTAAAAGTACAATTTGTTTTTACTGTGTATGTGATGAAATAGAAGGTAGTTTTCTGTACCTAATGCAGTACGAACATAACAAAGAAACGTATTCCAAACTTAAAAAAAAAGTTTAGTTTTCAGCATCTTTGCCAAGTAACAGTAATGGTTAGCACAAGATTAACATTTCTGTGATTTGTGTAGAATTAGGATAAACACAAGAAGTGCAATACCAACATATTTTGTGTTGTATTCGTGTTACACTCCATTCATCCAACATCTGGAAGTGCAGTATGATAGACAGTATTTTGAGTAATGTTGGTATTGCATTGTAGGTGTGATATGTTTATTTGTGCCTATTCAAATTAACACTTGGAGAGAATAATTATTTTTAGCGTGTATATCCTGTGGCATGAGGACTGTTTCATACACATGCCAGCATACTCCACACAGGAAAAACATTTTTGTAGTGGCTACATACTATTTTATCAACATAAACACTGTGAAATTATTTTGTGGTGAACACTAAATACTTTGCAGTGTCCACAAAACTTTTTGTAAGTAAGTTTATTATGTTGTAATCATCAACAAACAGGTTAATAAACACTGCATATAATTACGTGATCACCAAAAAATGCTTGTTAGGGACTAAATTGACAAAATACTTTGTAGCCACTACAAAACAGCTTTTTTTTCTGTGTAGGTTCAAGGATAGGCCAATGAACATTTTTAGGATGCTCAGGTCAAGTTTAGGTGAGTGATGCACATTGAAAACATGGAGGACAAGGAAAACACTTGGAGAAGACAGAAGTTAACCAACCTCGGCGAAAAAAAATTATAACCTGAGACCTTAAATGTCGCAATATTATCCGACAACAGACTGAACTCCAAGTTACTGTATGCTTATTTAACTTCTGCTGTTGGTCGGCAGTATCTGTGACGTGCCTTTAAGCCTCTTAATGTATGCAACCCGCATTAACCCCATATAAATCAAGGTTAATTTTACGTTCTCTATTAGCAATAAAAGTATTACACATGGCAACATTCTGTTCGCGCTTTACCAAAGACACAGTCGTTCTTATTTTCACTGCGTTAAGTAAAATCAAGTTTAACAAATGGTTACATTATCAACGTGATACGAATTTTTTTTTTTTGCAAAATTTGTAGCAACCATTTGGCAAAGCAGCGAAAATAAGATTGAATGTGTCTCTTATAAAACGCTAAGATTATGTTGGTATGTTTAATGCTCTTATTGCTATAACGACAGTACTATTAACCTTGGTTTATATGGCATTAATACGGGTTGCATGCATGCGCCTGAAACACTGACACGGCCTCTTACGGGTGTTCAAGTGCGATAAAATCGTAATTTTATATCTTTATGAAATATTGTTAGTTTAGTCGACGATACTTATGAGTACAATTTCCTCTCACAAAATAATTTCAACTCCCATATTTTTCTCATAACGGTGCGGACAAAGTCAAAATTTGCTTGTTCTGCTGCCATGCAAATAGTGAAAACCAACTGACCTACATAAACGAAATAATTCACTGTGATATAACGTCCCATGAACTAAGCAATATAGGTTTTTAAAGACCATAACGTAATAGTTTGAGTTATTTAAAAAATTGCAAAAATAAAAGAAAAAAAGTTGAAAATTCTGAAAATTTTTTAAATACAAAAAAAGTTTACGGGATTTTTTAAAAATGTTTCGTTACGTAGCCCGCTATATGTTATTTCACTGTGAATTATTTTACTTATGTAAGTCAATTGGTTTTCACTATTTGCATGACAGCAGTACATGAGAATTTTGGCTTTGACGCACCGTTATGAGAAAATTCTGCGAGTTAAAATTGATTCGTAAAAAAAAAAAAATGTACTCACAAGTATCGTCTATAAAACTAACAATATTTCATAATAATATAAAATTATGATTTTATCGCACTTGAACATCCTTGAGAGTGAGTGATAGTCACCATCTTAAATGTTTATATTTTGTGTCATAACATTTCTTCTGGTAAATTTTTGGAACTTTAGCCTAACTACAGAATAGAATTCATACTGATATAATTTTAGACACCGTAAATCTTTATTTTACGTTACTGTTGTTACATATCAAATTGATGTTAGAAAATTCTTATTACTTTCTTAACTGTAATTCGATTTTAGCAATAGTAACGGAAAATAAAGATTAATGGTGCCTAAAATTTTATTTTTAAAATATATATTCCATTCCATAGTTAGGTTAAAGTTCCAAAAAAAATTACCCAGAAGAAAAGTTATGACAAAAAATACAAAAATTCAAGAGGGTGACTATTCGCAAGTAAATTGTAAAATTATCTCTGTCATATAAGTCTGGCACACAAACATAACGAAGGCCTGAAACCAAAACACGTCATGGAGTGTGTTCGGATGAGTATAGATCACGGTAGTAGAAGAACAGGTCTGGACACTCGCCTATCTACCAATGTATTTTGCTTGTCCTCCTTGTTGTTTGGCTGTAGTTCTACAAGTTACCGAGAATGTTGTGCTTTATTGGCGCCGCAATCAGGGCGGTCGGGCTCAAACTCCGCTCACTTATTTTTTTTCAGTGTTTACATTATAAAGTAATTAAAGATTGCTGGAACCATGCTTTAGGATTGTGAGCGAAGGAAGTATTTCATAAATTGTTAAAAATTACGTTTTGAAAAAGTGGGAGGGTAGTGGGCGGAGTTTGAGCCCGACCGCCCTGATACTAGAGCCAAACACGCACAACATTCTCGGTAACTTGGTGAATTTCTGCCAAACAACAAGGGGGTCAAGTTTCCAGGCGAGTGTCCAGACCTGTTCTTCTACGGCCGTGGATTAATGAATTCTAGCCTGTCGCCCAACAATAACCCAAAATTCACACGTCTCTAACTTTAACTAGGGAAATGAAAATTCGCGAGTCGAATGACAAGTATATTAGAAGCGCCGAACATTGTCCATTAGCTCCTGTTGACTGCAACAGAACAGCAAACAGTAAACAAATATACAGAGCTTGAGTATGCATAGGACAATGGATTCTAACATGCAAGTCACTGAACTCGTGAATATTCCTTTCACTAGACATTACTAAGTTAGTCAATGTCATCAATGGGCGGGAACACCACGAATTGCTGGGAATACCATCAATGTGCGGGATATTATCTTGTTAGCCAGGAAACATTTTAAATCTGTATAATAAAATGTTGCCACTGCCTCCATTTGAGAGTGCAGACGTTCCGAAAGTGTGCCAGTGAATATTTACTGGTTGCGAATGGGTTTTCACTGATTTTTAACTGCTCCATCAGGAATCAGTATTGTCACGTGTTTGTCGCAGAAAGATTTCTGCACGACTTTGTTTCAACACCTTACGCGCACATTGGCAGCCCTGCTTCGTGGTTATCGGCAGCGTGTCTTAGTTCAGGCACGTCTCTCATTCGACTGCACCAATCAGAATAAGGTTATTGTGTCACCAAACGTCTGTGATTTGCCATTATAATACCAGGACAGGAGATAGTTAAAGTCACTTACCGTGAAGCAGAGGTGTAAACGTGCACATACGTCATTGAAAACAATTAGAGCAAAACTGTTTTCGTCATAAAATCGTGACTATAGGAATAAGTAAAAAAAACACTACTTAACAGTGAAATTTCACCGCTTGCGATTAGAGGTGTGCGGGAGCAAGTATATGGGTGCACTAAATGTTGGGTATTCAGCCAAAAAAAAAAATAAGAAACTAGGAATGTATTTAGTGTACACTATTTAAAAACAAAAAAAAATAATAATGTCAAGCTTAAGGCATTCATAAAACAGATACATAAATTATGACTTATTTTTATAAGTGCAGAATGAACAGAAATCTGTACTTTTCTGAACATTTACTAAATAAAATTTAGTTAATTAGCCATGTAAAATTAGAAAGTGTTCAATAATGGTAGAATCACAAATAATACAAGCAATGCTCTGGGAATTCAGTGATAAACATTATTTAAAATTCGTGTAGAAGCTACTATCATTTATTCGGGATATTTAGTAGGGTGCTTGAAACAAAGTGTCGACTGGTCAGCATAATTACCATGGCCTCAAAATTAAGTGAAACAAACATTATTTACTTAGAAATTTATTAGTATGTATATATTGTCGTAACGAATCACAAACATCTATACTCTCGCCATTCGGTGAAACAAGTACACGTAAAAATAAGTGAGTGTACACTAATATAAACAAGTATAAAAAGTGTGAGTGTTAAGAAATGCAGAAGAATGGTCAGAAGTGTTAACCACGCCAGTAGCCGCGGCAGGGTTGTGTGCGGTTGGGAGAGGGTTAGGGAAGTGTATCAGGCGCACTGGTATTTGTTCTTCTTGCGCCGCATGTTCCTCTTACGAGTGGCCGCGGCCCGACGTCTCTTCTGCGCCTTGCAAGCGGCGCACACGAACGGCCGCTTCTGCTCGACGGACATGCCGCGCCACAGCTTGCCCGCCTCCACGGCGGAAGTCTTGGCGTTCTTGCCCCTCATCCGGCGCCGGTACGCCGCCAGGAAGTTGAAGAACGGGTTGACCGAGGAGCGCTGCTTCCCCGGAGACCTCCTGCGACGTGCGTTGGCGCGCCTCCTGGGGCTGCGACTCCTGCTGGCGCTGCGGCTTCTGGTGCGGCTGCGCCTTCTACCCGCCCTGCTCGCCTTTCTTCTGCGGTCCATCCTACTGACACGCGAAACATTACTTCTGTTTTTACGGGGAAATACGCATAGGATATATATATATATATATATATATATATATATATATATATATATATAGTCTTTACCGATATCTGTAAGGTACAACACCTACAGATTATTTGCCAATATAAACGGTAGTTATGGTTTTTATAAGTTAACTAACTACGTTGCATATTAACACTGATTTCTTAGAATATTTTTTGCAGATAATGATTTTGTCTTACGCGTTGTGCGCTACAGACTCAAGGCAAAAATATTTAATTAAAATACCGGTATGTGATTCCACCCTGAGTCACTTCCATTCGGTTTCGTTATACGAACACTGACGAACACGTTAAAATTAGGGGCAAAACACAAGCGTAAACTAGTGTCAATAAGTACCTAAATGTACATCAGATAAAACATTTCTTAGTTTTGTCTTCAAAAACATTCAGTACAAACTGTATTACTTATTTACTTTGGTATTAGCAATCAGTATGAGCGATATGCAGGTTATGGCTGTATGGTTAAGTTAAAGGTTATGGTAAGTGTACTGCAATTGAGCTTTAAGTTTGTCTTTGCCCTTATTGTTGATACTGTGTGCAGGCTTTGTGTTAGTTAAAATATATTTTATCACTTGATACGGTGACTATGGTATTGTATCTATTGATTTATATTTTATATACACACGTTGTCGGCCTCACGACACACTACAATACCGCGTCCGTGTATCGACGGTCGCGTCGTTCATCTGAAACACTTTGACGGGCGACAAGCAGAAACATGCTCGCTTTTTTGACGAAACGTATTTTCGTTGACGTGTAGTTTTGACGACAAGGAGAAAACACGAGCCATGCTCGGCCTACTGAAACATGAAAACTCGGTTGCAGGCGATCATGCATGTCCCTCGCCCGTGGGCGTAATAGCACGGCATTCGGAAGCATTTCGCTAACACAAAACAACTTGCCTATGATGCGGGACTTTTGGCCACGCTGTAGTAATTATCATTTTGAAGCGAAAAGCAAACTCAGTGTCTTGAGGGTTCCATAAATGTCAAGGATTAATCAAAAAAACATTTCACATTTTTTCACCTCATTAGTAGAGACACTGGTAAATCGCGGTAAAAGTTTATTGTTTGCTAGGCTCCAACATACAATGTATAACACTGAAGGTTTTGCACCTACATTGGATATCGTTTATATGAAGCACCGTGTCCCTCTTCAACAGATCCAATTATAACTGTACAGTTTTAATACAGAACTTGTGATTTGCCAGAAAACTGTTCACACGTGTCACGATTGAGATACTATAGTTTATTGGAGACTATGTTAGATATTTTCGCGATTTTCCAGTGTCTCTACTCATTAGTAGAGCCACGATTTTATGGCGAAAATATGTTTGCACTATTTGGTTTCCATGCCTTTTAGAGACATGAACTTTTCGCGAAAAGAATTTTGCCCCACTTTGTTCCAGTGCCTTATGTGCACGTCTGCAGTTCTGCTTCATAGATATTGGCAGCGTGCCTTTGAACTGTGACGTTTCTCATTTGACTGTACCAATCACAATAAGGTTACTGTAACACCACACGTCTGTGATTTGCGTGTAAAACCCCACGACA
>PNEQ01026270.1:49746-70993 GCA_003012365.1 Medauroidea extradentata | reverse complement strand
CCCGTGAAGCAAGTCTGCAGACGTGCACACAAGTCACTGACACAAAGTGAGGCAAATTTCTTTTCGCGAAAAGTTCATGTCTCTACTTATGAATGATCACATCCGCAACTCTGTTTCATGGCCAGTGACTGGACGTTTTAACTGTCACTTGTATTGAGGTTCCGCTGACAAATCACAGACGTATAGCGTCATAATAGTCTCATTGTTATTGGTGCAGTCGAAAGAGCGCCGTGTCTGAGCAAAGACACGCTGCCAATAACCGTGAGGCAGAGCTGCCGAGGTGTACGCGAGACACTGAAGCAAAATGTTGCAAAAATCTTTTCGCGACAAAATCGTGGCTCTACTCATTAGGCGTCGAATTTTGAAAAATCCAGACATCGCACAAGAGGAGGGACGGATTTTCCCGAAATCGTGAACCAAAATACGAATTTCGAACTTAAAAATTTTAGTCAAACTACCGAAGCAGTAGTAATGTAATTTGATCCCTACGTTGGAAAGCGGATCTCACAATGGAAAATTTCCACAGCCTGAGGTTTCGCATCAGTCGAAACGTGAGTGTCGTTTAAGTTGGTTGGACCAATAGCTGTGTTGAATCTGAATATCGAACCGCACTAAAGTGGCTATCATTGTTTGAGTGAGAGATTTTGGTTAGCGCTAAACATCGGAGTCTTTAGCGCTAGTGAGGAGCGACATGATTTGAGTATAGAGCGTAGCCGGAATGAAGAGGCGGGGGAAACGAGATATCCTCGAGAAAACCCGTTGTCCAGCGGCATCGTCCGGCATGATTCCCACATGCGAAAATCCGGGGACCGACTCCTCCTGAAATCGAACACGGATCACCTAGGTGGGAGGCAATTGGTCTAACCATTTAGTCACCGCGGCCCCCCAGAATTCTGAAAAATGGTAGCAATTCTTGAAGACATATCGCATATGCTACTGTATTTGGTTGTTATAAATTAAAATACAATGTTTCAAAATGTCATCTTTAAAAACGAATTCGTCGAACTTATAAAATTGTTTTCTCATCTCTTTCAAACCCCCTGGCTGGAACCTACTCTCAAAATGTCACACCTCTAAGCCCCGTGGACTGTGCCTTACTTTGCAATGTCTGTAAACTACAAATAAATATTTGTAAACTTAGTAAAAATGTTGCATATGAGTGTTAAAAAAATAGGCATGGTAAAATTGAGAACCTGTGTGGACTAACGACTTAAGTCCGAAATGATGTTTTGAGATAATCAAGTTTGAAGTGTTATTGAAGTCCTGTTAAATGAATGTAATCAACTTTATATAATGGCATCTAGCTCCGTCTATTATTATCTGAGGGAAACAATTTTATGGTATATGTGTGTATATATCTCAAAGGTTGGTTCTAAATTTACCATTGGTGGACTCACAGAGAACAAAATGTAAACAGAGGCGGCACTTCCATGTTACGGCGACTTTCTTATTCCTTGCTGGATTTTCGAGTGGTAAGGGGGGAGGGTGGCTAGTCCCAATATCAATACCAAGCACACACATCAAAACTGCTGAAAAAATATTAATACTACGCAGGGTGGCATCGACAATAACGTAATATTTTATTAATGTCATTGCATAAAAGACAGTTAAAACTTTCTTTTGAATGGGTAAAGTGTGTTAATTCAATGTTTGTAAACCACACAGAAAAAAAGTTACAAAGTTGTGATAAAACTGTTTAGAGAATTACTTGAATAATAACAATCGTTCACTTTAAAAGCCAGTTAGGATGCCTCAATCAGCTCGCACACATTAAAAGTATTTCGTAATATCTTTGAATGTTTCATGCAATGGGACAGAATGACAAGCTGTATTATAATGTAAGATTTCTGGGACGACATAATATTGCAATGGCGTATGTCCACAATAATACAGCTTGTCAAGTATTTCGTAGTTAACCACAATCGCCATTTCACAAGTTTTTGCGAACGAGTACATAGTACAACACATGTGGAAGTACATAAGCGTGATCGAACAACTTACACTGAACTAAACATATTTATCACAACTTTGTTACTTACGTAAGTAGTTAAAAACACAATATACACAAACACACACTTATTTCCGCAGTCAAAATGAATTTTAAAAATACGAAGTTCGTTAGCAAAGAGTATGTAAACCTAGTCACAAACACCAGCCAAGCCATAGATAAATAGCCAGGCTCCCCGTTTTAGCCAAACCTAACTTTTCAGACGTGTCTTATCACATTCTTAAACCAATAAGCCTTTTAAAAATAATTTTTAAATTCCAAAATTACGTATTGATCTTTTAGATAGCAATACCATGTTTGAGACGACGAACTGTAAAAAAGTCCGACACAAAACTATATTAGCCTACCGAATAAAAGATTTGCTCTAGTACTAAATGTTAAAGGTTGGCATTGATACTGGGACTCACAAAAAATAACAAATGTTAGCCCCTATCTGGTGTCCCCCCCTCCTCCTGGGCAGGCACGGTACCAAGGGGGGGGGGGGCATGGCGGCATGCCCTGCCCCCCTTTGAGTTATGACATGACAGTACAAAAATCATAATCTTCAAAAATATCATAATTTCTTGCACCTGCAATTCAATAGTTATTTTCAAAAAATATGAAAATAGGACCATTTGGCACATTAAAATCCAAAAATTTTTTCTTTGACTTCGGGTATAATATACATACTTTCAAAGGTCTAAATTGTTTCTCTAACATAAATGTAACTGTTCCTGTGCATTTGTATGAAACAGTAAAATATGTACAGGTGTTACAAGACTTGTACAGTAACAATGCTTAACATTTGCTCTCTTTACAAGCTGAAGTGTAATACGTGTATCATATTGTGTATGAGTTAATAGTATCCATTACTACTTAGGAAGTTTTCTTACAGTGTAGACATATGCGTGATTAAACGAAGACTTCAGAATGAAAGCAAGCAGCTGAAAAATTGGTATGAATTATGTCTTATTCTTGTTTAAGACTTAGATTTGCGTTTTTTACTGAAGTCATTTTTTAAAAAATCAAATTTTATACAACTCGTAAGTTTTTTTATCAAAATTAATTTTTTAGGAAATTTCAAAATAACAGAAATGCTTTAAAATGCTTGTACTTTCACAAGTCGGAGATGTAGTATCGCAACTGGAATTGAATTAAAGCTCTAACTATTGTTTCTTTTTCGGAGATTTTTTTAAAGAACTGATTTATTTGTTGCAATACTGACAATATTCCAATTAGAAAACTTGCTTTGCAGAACGTACAATTCCAGTCTGAAAAAAAAATAGAGTCAATATACTGTGTGGGTAGAGTGCGCTGATCAGGCTGCGCAGTAGAAAAATTCTGATTCAAGCATGTATTTGTTATTCCAATGATCACGTGACTTGTTTATGTGAGTACAGCCCATGTTTATGTTTTTTTTGTATTTGTCTACTGTTTTATGCAAAACTTTTCGAATTCGTTGACCGCATATCGTGTGACTACTGCATCGGTGGCTTCATCTATGTGTAAAGCTATCAAATCATAATCTGCCATTGTAAATAGCAAAAATAACTTCTACAACCAAAGAAACAACCTAGTGATTTTCTTCAGCAGTTGGCCACAATGTTCTACAGTAAAACTGTTAGGCCAATACCTCTCTGCTTTAAGCGTAGAACTGGACTGTGTTATGCATCAACCAACTACGTGCGTATTAAATACTTTTCATCTTTAAAACCAACTTACAAAAAGCATTTTAATCCTCTACTCTAATACTGTAAATGTTGCCTTCGTCAGACCAAAATTAAATTTGTAATAATAATTCAAATCTAATAAGTTTGAAGTATATTTACTGATATATTACCATTGGCACACGGTTAGTTTATGTATAACAACATCCTTCTTATGATCACACGATATGTTTGTCACGTGCGTAGAAGATTATAAATTATAGATTTAAATCAGACTGTTATATTCACTTTTCGATATAAAGGTTTCTTTGTGAAATAAGATAGATTATACGTGTAATAATTTAGTATTTAAAAGACGCGAGGTACTGAGTAATCAACACCATCATCATTATATATTCTGGACGTTACTTACCTAATGTTCTTACGTGGAAAGAAAATCCGTAACTGATTGATCTAGCTAAGAAAGCCCTATTTTTAAATTCTTTTCGCGTGTAGTTATTTAGTTATTCCATACTGTTAAGTATTACCGCGTCGACTTAATGTTGGAAACGTCAAGAAAGGAACATAGGAAACAGGAATTGTAATGACTTAACCATAGTTCTCAATTCATAGATGTGCGTACCAGTTTATGACTTCGGATTAAGTTTCAAGCAAAAAATTGATTGTGTTATGTAATGTAATGTGCACTGAATAATTAAACTTTCTTAAAACAGTAGGAATCAGGAGTAAAATAAGGTGCAATGATGCATGATCTTTTAAATTTCTGAATGGTATGTTAAAATACGATTTCACTATTATTTTATTAGTTATTTTGGAAACATAAAAGAATAAGGTTCATTAAATACATTTCAGTAATGAACCGTGCTTCCGTAGTGAACGTGTTATAATAAATGAATGTAGGAACAACCATTTTAATATTCGGTAAACACAATAATACACGAATCGTGTTAATACAGTATCTAATCGAAATGTTATTCATTTCTTGGAGAATTAACGCAGAACACGAGTTGACGATAATACGTTCATGAATCAGTTTAATAGACATTTGTGTTGAAGACAATATGGTATTACTTTAACACTACAAGAATGTATCTATGCCTACGAGCAACGCCTAGTCTACATTTACTATTTACTATACAGCGCATGTTATCCTTGTAGCATTTATGCAACCAAATTAAGCAAAAATAAATACGGTTAAGATTTTACTTACGTTTATGTCACTAGAAGATTTGAAGACTTAAAATATAGAACTGGATTCCCAACAAAATTGACGGAACAAATGACAAAGATTCCTAACAAAAATACGACAATATAACAACTGCCAAAGAGATTTTATTTTAAAAAATCACAACACTCGGTTTTCTGTGAAAAATGCTATTAATGACCTACCTCTCTGTCTGTCGTGCGAGTTGAAAACCACCGAACATAATAATAATAGACATACTTCTGAAGTAGGCTTATGTATGGTTACAATTAACACTTCTGTGACACAAACTACCAACTTCAAAACACTCCATGTAGCACAGTTTTCACTTTTTTTAGATACCTCTGCATTTTTCTTTTAATTAGAATTATCTTGGTCGTTTATGTTCGTGATTTATTATTACATAGCTTACTTTTATGTATTTTTCATATATTTTCATTTTCAAAAGCCTCCTGTCGAGCTGTTCTAGATGAAAATAATCTTGAAATGTAGAATTTGTCAAGCACCAAAACATGTCGTAGTACACGTTCGTACTTACAGTTGAGACCACCGTCGTAGAAGAACATGTCTGGACACTCGCCTGGAAACTTGACCCCCTTGTTTGGCTGCAGTTCACCAAGTTACCGATAATGTGTTTTATTGGCGCTGCAGTTATGGCGGTCTGACTAAACTCCGCCCACTTCCTCCCCACTAAGATAAACAATTTATCAAAACGTATTTTTTATCAATTTATGAAATACTTTCTTCGTTCACAAATTTAAGAAAAGGCTCCAGCAATCTTTATTTACTTTATACATTTAACAATGGAAAAAAGTGGACGGAGTTTGAGTCCGACCGCCCGGAAAACAGCGCCAAAAAGTACGCCATTCTCGATAACTTGACGAAGCCAAACAACAAGGGGGTCAAGCAAAATACATTGTTAGAAAGGCGAGTGTCCAGACCCGTTCTTCTACGACCGTGGTTGAGATGTACAGATTTAATTATTTTAAATACTACGTAAATTAAAATAAAATCACAAACCGTAAACAAGGGAGACATTGGACACGTGGGTGACTTTGAGACACTTTTTCTATACATATTTTTTCCATCATTGTAAACTGAGAGTAAATATTATTTAAATGTTATGTGAATATTTACTATTCGGAATTCATAGTAAGGAAATTTCTTGGTTCAGGTCTGCCATATATGCGAAAAAAATTGTTTTGCAATATTCCAAAATTACTCACGCGTCCAAAGTCACCCCTCTTTACGGTAGTTAAACAAGCCAAAATTACCTTATTATTTTTTTTCAGAGATGTATGAAAGGTGTAAGGCATATGTATTTCCGCACAGAGAACAAATCTTTGAAATTTTTAAAAGAGTCAGTTACGTTGGCAAACAGAGGGTACGGTTTGTCAAATAGGTATTTGGCAAGGTCTCTAAGCTCTACAGACCTTGGCCACGGCCGTAGAACAGGTCTGGATAATCGCCTAGAAACTTAAACCCCTTGTCGTTTCGCTGCCGTTCACCAAGTTACCGAGAGTGTTATGCATTTTTGGCGTTGCAATCAGGGCGGTTGGGCGCAAGCTCCGCCCACTTTCTTCACATTTTTTCCAGTGTTAACATTATAAAGATAAACAATTTATCAAAACGTATTTTTTATCAATTTATGATATACTTCCTTCGCTCACATTCATAAAGCATGGCTCCAGCAATATTTATTTACTTTATAACGTAAACACTGGGGAAAAGTGGGAGGGAAGTGGGCGGAGTTTGAGCCCGACTGCCCTGATTGCAGCGCCAAAGAGCACAACATTCACAGTAACTTGGCGAACTATAGCCAAACAACAAGGGGGTCAAGCAAAATACATTGGTAGATAGGCGAGTGTTTTGTTTAGTCTCATCGTTGTGTTGTTTGCTGTATTTCTGATTGTGTTTTTGTTTCGTCTCATTGCTTTCGCATGTCAACTTAGGTTTCTTTTTTTTATATTTCGTTATTTCTTTTATTTTCCGTTTGTTCCTGGTTTTATCTGACCAGTTTCCAGTTTTGGAATTTCATGTTGTGTATGTATCCTGATGACTAAAGCATACTCTGCTTATTTATGTTTTCTTGTCTTATTTTTATTTTTAGTTTTCTTTTGACAGTCATTTATTTCGCAATAGAGTATGTCCAAGTAAGTAAATCCAGTCATGCACTCCCATTGCACAGTTCTATCAAAGATCTGAATAAAAACTGTTTGCTAATTTCTAGTTTTCTTCTTCTTCCTCTAAGCTCTTGTCTTTGCAGTTTTAACGAAAGGGTTTTTTCCTATTCCCATTAACTAAGTAGGTTTAATCACAAATTTTATAGGAGGAAGAAATAGACTTCGCGTAGTTTAGCGATATGTTTATGCAGATAATGTGTTTTCATGAAATTTACATTTATACTAACTGACCATTTTATTTGTAGCTGGTGTATGAATAACTTACGGAAAGTAAAACAAGAAAACTTCGCATTAGCAAAATCAGGTTGGAATGATTTTCTTTACACTCGTCATCGTTAACCTTACCATGTTGCATCACGGTACGTTTATTTACCCCAACGCGGAGTATTAAATATTAAATTCCACGTTCCCTCACCAACGCTCAAGACCAATATGTTAAGTGCTGACAAAATGAATAACAGTAAACGTCCGCACGCCAGTTGCGTGGCAGGCGCGTTGAGACGATACTGCGTTACATACGCCGGCTGACGACGCCCTTAAGCGCGTTATCGATTTTGTGCCTCACACACACTAACGCAGCCTCCCTAGATGAGAACCTTAACAGAAACACTTTAAGTAAAATCAGCTGCTGCGGGGAAAGTGCAAATATTCTTTTCTATCACGGAATCGTATGTTCCTACTAGAAACTGGCTGTGAATCAGGGGACAGTGGAAGCTGCAGTCAGGGCAGCGCGACGCCTTATCCGGGGTAGTTTCGCTTCACCCCTGTGCCACAAGCCCTCTCCGTGTTTGCGCAGTGGATGTGGGCAAGATGAGAGGGGAGGGGTACTCATGCGAGATCGGCTAAAGGATGACGTCACAATTCAGAAATCCATCGGCCGGCGCTGTGCACACACATTGCCCGCTGGAGCCAGGGGCATTTGTCAGGTTCGGAAGAGGTAGGGGCCAGGGGTGGGAAAGGTTGCAGATCAATGGCGCATTGATTGTGCGACGACGAAAGGGAGGGCCGGAAAGTGAGGGTCGAACCCGCGGCCAGCAGGTCATTAGTCACCGCTAAGCATGACGGGGTTGGATAGGGGTAGGAGGAGGGTAGGCAATGCCAACAATCCTGCCATCCGGAGTACTGTGATGTTGGCCGCGCTCTCAACGTTTACCTATACGAACCATGGAAACACTTTCTCTTCCCCTCTACCTTCCCCCAGGAGTATCAACCCTTTCTTCAGCGAGATCGATACCCTGTTCGCTCGCTTTCCTCCCATAGTTAAACTCTTCCGAAGTCAACTTGAAAAATATCGTACTCGCTATTAACGCTATTAAGAGCCCTATACAGAAGGCGCTAGATGCCGCGTCTGAGGTATAGAAGCAGACAGGCAATAAGAGCTAGAATGATTCGTGCTTCAATAACCGTGTCGCCTTTATGCTCGGGGCGCGAAAACGGCTTGCAGTGTTTTCATCGTTGGCTTTTTACTATTAGACTTTAAGCGATGACCCTATTTTTTTATTTATGAATAGTGCTTAGTTAAGTCCAGCGCATACTTCTCTATTTTCGTTTTACGATTCCGGCTGGCATTTTTTACATGACAGCAGCCTGAAAAAGCCGTTTTGTTTGGACATTTTGAGGTTCCCCGAACCATGTTTCTAAACATGATACCTAAAAAAATAAAAAAAGAGAAGTACAGTTTTAAACGTGTTTTCTTTTCGTAGTTAAAGATATCGAACGCACGTTTAGTAGTATCCTTTAAAAAAACTTTCTCAGTTCATGCGCGAGCTGTATAGGACTCTTATTAAAGTGGCTCAATAGATATAAGGCTCCGTTTGTGTGTGAGGCACAAAATCGATGTGTCTCTACTAGGTCTAATGCGGCCCTTCGCAAATTAACTGCAACGAACCCATTATACACGTAGTATTACGTCCGCTGCACAACTACGTCTGAAAGGCTGACATGTGCATGAGGGAGTAAACAGGTACAGTTAACAACAAACACAGCTTACCTTGCAACACTGTCACTACACGCCACTGGTGATGTCACCTCTAAGCCCAAGGTTGTAAATTAGCGTACAGTGTTCCAACCGTAACTTTATTTTACTGTGGAACTTTTGATTGACCCAGTAATAACCCCGCTATTGTAATATTTGATGACTGTTGTTAGCCTGCAGATATCTACGTTGTGTCAGAAGTATATCACCGAATCATATAGCAGGAAACTACAGCGTTTTCAAGGGTATGTTGGTAAAAAAACATTTCTCGATACACCATCGTCTCTGACGATTCAAGGCCTAACATATGTTTTACCTATGTATTTTTATCTGATGAACTCTTCACCGCGTAGGACAGTCTGAAAAATCCATTTTTCGCAATTTTGAAGGTTTCTAAATTTGTGTTTCTAGGAAGCGTACTAAATTTTTGAACTGTTAGCGACGTATTTTGAAGAGTGTGTTCTTTTCATATACAAACAAATGCAATGCACGTAGAGACATGCAAAATTCGCGTTATTTTCTGACAGCTGATCAGACTCCAAATGACTATAGACTCGTTCGATGTCTCTCGCTGGCCGATATTGTCGTGACTTGCCGCGGAGAATGCTTACACGATAGAGAGGCCAATATCTCTGTAAAGACGTAACACACATAAATGACAGCACACAAAAGTTCGTGGCAAATTGAATAGCAGATTATGCTCTGTTATGTATAGGAAAGTGAAGTTTAGTCTGCTACCAAATTATAACGCGAATTTTTCAATTTTTCATGTCTTTACACATACGTTTCGTCAAGAAGGAAATCGCAAATCGCTTAAACACGTTTTAAGTGCACGGTCATGCGCGTTATGTGTATTTTGGAAAGGGCAAGTAAAAATTGCTACGAACGGCTTTATCAAATTGACTAAGCGCAGAAATTACCAACCTAATTCGTTAAACAGAATAAGAGAGACATTATTTTAACATTATACCACTCTTATCGCACTGTAAAATAATTATCATAGGATCGTCCCCAGAAAAAAGACTGACGGCGTCCCAGCTTAAAACTCCAAGCATACGATATGGGCGATATTAAAGCCGTTCTACAGTAAACTTGTCCCACGCTGTGTCCATTGGACGCTGCGTGCCGATTAGCTAAGATGATCACGCGAAATTATCCCTCGTATTTCTTGCTGTCTCTTTGTCCCATGCCTCGTCTTGTCCCATGTATACGGCCAATATTTATAAATTTGCCCCTTCGTCCTGTGTCCTTCGTCAAGCAGAAGAAGAATTTTGAAAAAACTAAACGCCACCAAAATTAGCTCGTAAACATAAACATTTGTGTTCATAATGTCAGCAAAGAACGTGGAAAGTAACAAGATAGTTAATTCAAACAATAAAATAATATTCAAACAAAAACAAACGCGTATAAGTTTCACAGACGTGACTAATTCACGAATTTTTATAACAGCTTTTAAAAACAACAGTGAATTCTTTTTTTTTTTAAATCAGTTTATTTATTTATTGTCAGTTTCCTAATCCACAAAATAGATATGTAATAAATGAAGATCGTAAATACCTAAACTCCATGAGAATTAATTGCACTCTGGTGTCGCTTTCCTGAGTCTACAGGATGAGACAGCTCTATTGAGGCATCACATCTCTGGGTGTCCCTTGGTGATGTTAAGAGTCAATGGGACCAAAGGACACGAAGGACCAAGACAGATGCAAATGTAGCACGGCCTTTATTCTGACGTACGGCCCCGTATCATTTATGAATATTGATAAAAAAAATAAATCTCGGGTACTTCCCTTACATATCATAACTATGTAGATTATAGAAGATAATAAACAGGGTATTTTGATATAGGAAATGAAAGGTCGAAAGCGGGGATTGTATACAAAGTGTTGGAATGTTTATAGACTCATATATGAAGGTCTTATTTTAATAGAGGTACAACTACAATTTTGTAAATAAAGGAGTTGTATCCACCATTGTGTTAAGAAAGGTTAATTCTACCTTATTTCAAAAGTGGTAGGCCCTACATCTCCACGCTGTGAATTTCATTATTTCACCTGTCTCGAAAACATAATTTTTGACATTGAATTATGTTCAGGTCTCTGTATCTAAAAATTAACTACATTGGAGTTGTACTACTACTAAAATAAGCCCTCCATATATTTGTTTAAGAACACTGTAGTTTAAGGATTGCACCCTGGAATACGTTTATTTTATTTATTTTCAAAATCAATACGAGGATTGTTGTATTTCTGAGCGTTTGCAGAACGTGTTTCACGGCGAGCGAATGTTTTATTATTTGAACCTTCAATAATTGAAACTCTTTGGACTGTCTGAAACACAGTATTTGTACTTCCATTCGGGAACAGTTCACCGAAAACACAGTAAATATTAGACTGGTGTTCTTCGGTTTTGTTTTTAATTGCCATTAAACAATTGAAAAGCAGTGATAAACAGGTTTTAATATTTTTGTCACTTTTACTGATTAACAAGATGTACAGTTGAATACGATTCCGTTTCTAAGAGGAGAAATACATTTTAAAAATTTTCTGTCACTAAAATAGACAGGTGTCTTTGCCACCTTTGTCAGACATAAGAAAACCAACATTGGCGATACGATCACCAGTTGGGTCTACGGACTATAAATGCATAATCACTTAAAAAGGAACGTTTCTATTTAAAATATCTATTAGCGCTGTTATTCCTCTATTCCCCACAAAATGTTTAATTTTAACTTCTTCTTTTTGGCTGTAAATTTTTCATAGCGTTTTAAAGAGTATAATCAATTAAAAAAAAAAATATTATGTAACATTGCCTACACATTCTGAAAAACAATTAATTATTTTTGTAGACATTTAAACAACTCTTCTTGTTTGTTAAGGAGGGCTGTTTCTCAGGCCACTGAGGGCGTGCAGAGATGTGGCCATTACCAGAAACTGCTCGTGGGGCCGCGGTAGTCGAGGGGTCAGACCTCTCGCCTCCCACCACGGCGATCCGGGTTCGATTCCCGGCTGGGTCGGTCCCTGCATTTTCGCATGTGGGAATGTGCCGGACAATGCCATTGGTCTGCGGGTTTTCCCTAGGATTTCCCGTTTCGACGCTGCTCCAGACTCACCTCATGTTACCCTCACCAGTTCTGAGGACCCACATGTTAAGCGCAGACCAAAATCTCACTCAATCACGAATGTTTCGCTACGTTATTTGAAAGGTTTACAGAGTTTTTTCAAGACACGAGCGTTTCATTTGATATAATCCCACTACTGCAAAGTAAAACGATAATCAGAAATATACATTTCTCAATGAAACTAACATATATCTCGGTTTTCTGCAAACGACCATCTTGACTGACTTCAGTTTTTCAGTTTATCGAAAACGTAAATGCAACACTCTAAATTAAAATTAGCGAACATTCACAGATTTTTCAGCGGTTTTCACAGGTTCCTGATGGAACAATTTCAATAACTGAATCAGTGAAAAATCTGTGGAAAATCTGTGAAAATTTACTAATCCACATTTGTTGGGACTATACATCGGAATTAGTGAATATTCACTTATTAAATTAAGTTGAAACTGCACCATCCCGAATCTGTGAAAACCACTGGAAAACCTGTGAGTGTTCAAAAATTATGATCTAGAGTAAATGCTGCTTGACCTTAGGTTGCCGAATCTATTGTGTACGATTCCTTAAGAGGAGTCCTTCGCGGTGTCAAATTTTCACCTTTGACGGGTCGGAACAGTGTAGCGATAAGAGCCAGAGTACCACGCTGGATAGGAAGCATATCGCCTCTATTCGCAGCGCGACAAACTGGCCTGCAAGGTTTCCGCTGTAGTCTTTTTACTATGGGACTACAAACAGTGACCCTAATATTTTATTTTTGGATAGTATGAAGTAAAGACCAACACATGCCTCGCGCTTTACACTTTACGAATTCAGGTAATATGTTCGAAGTTACAGCAGTCTAAAAAAAAAAAAAAAAAAAAAAAAAACCATTTTGAGAGGCCCGAAAATCATGTTTCTAACAAGCGTGTTGCATTTTGAAAACCTACAACATGAGTGTGTGTTCTTTCGTAGATAAACATAATATGAATAAGTTAAGATGTTTCTCGTAATAAAGAATACGCGTGACACGCTGCAACGCCGTCTATGAGCCAGTCGAGGGCTCCTCTTAAGAAACTGTGTATTGAAGGCTATCGTAAAGTCCAAATTTAAAGTCAAACGCTAAATTTTTCAGTTGTGTTACCGCCTTGAGCTTTATAGGAGTGTAGGTGTCGCTGTGTTGTGTAAATAATGACTGACATTCATATATTTGAATTTCTCGCTTTGATTCATTTTTGCTGGTAACGGACACTGTGGAACGCATGCTGGGAATTCTTAATCTCATTAGTGTATTCAAGATGGCGTCGAGGTAGCTTTGGTGTATCGACGTGTTATTTTGCTCGACTTAATTGTTTTTTGTTTTGTGGATTCTCTACATTAGTTATAACTGAAGGCTATACTTACTGTTGCACAGTTTTGTTACAAAATTGTTCTTACTATTTAATTTAGTTTTTCCGGACAAAAAAATATAGATATGGTCCATTAATGAGAATTTCCTTAGTTGCATAATTGGCTTAAACCAATGTGTATTTTATTCTGAAAAATTAGTTATCATAGAATACATAGATTTTAACAAAACTGTACAACAGTTTCTGGATATGATTGGTATTACGTTGAAAGCGTCCCACAATTTAATGAAGTAGAACGTAAAAATATGTTGTTAAAATAATTTTTTTATGCATTTTGTTAATATAATAGTCTCATTTTCATGCACCCCATCTGTGTTTCACTTTGTTGCTTAACTACTGAGATATTAATGCATAATAATTAGAGATAATGGTTTATTGCGGGAAAATTTGACTGTTTTCTGCATTTCAACTTACTTTCAGCTTATCAAAAGCTCACTAGCTTTTCCTCTACTTGGAGCTGTTACCCTTTTTGACTGAGTCAATAACAATCCCGCTATTGTAATATTTAATGCCTGTTAATGGTCTGCAGACAGATACGTTGTCAGACGTATACCACCCAATAAAACATGTCACAAGAAATTCAGTGTTTTGAATGGGTATGTCGGCACAAAAATTTTTGCGACAAACCATCATTAAAGCCCACGATTTTACGCGAAAAAAAATTCTGCAACAGTTTGTTTCAATGTCTTATGTGTTTCATGATCAAACTCTCAGCGTCTAGGGTTCTACCAGCAAATTACAGACGTGTGGTGTCACAGTAACCTTTGTTCCTCTTGGCACAGTCAAATGAGCCACGTCTGTGCTATAACATTCTGCCAGTAACCATGAAGCAGAGTTTCATATGTGCACATAAGGCATTGAATCAAACTGTTGCAGAAATATTTTCGCGAAATATCGTGGTCTCTAACAATCATCTCTAATAATAATTTGGTAGCGTGTTTTTGTCCGTTCTTTACGTTTATACGTAGTTTGGATGCCTTCTGCGCAACACTATTAATATATGCTCTCGTTTAGGAATAAAAAAATTATTATTGTAAAAGCAGTAGAAAAACAGGGCTATGTGTTCCTATTTTTGCTGTTTTTTTTTACGAATTTAATATTTTTTAAATCTTGGAATAGAGTAGATTTCCCAAAATCGTTACATAGAAATATTGGAAAGTGTTTGTACTAGGCAGTCTAAGTTTGCCACAACATAAAGTTCTATAATTTCGGCTATTTATGGACTTAATTAAAATCTCTTTTAGTCAATAACTAGCCAACATTTAAAAAAAGTAGGCCCTATGTTTTGAAAAAAGAAAACTAAGCTACATAGTACAAACGATTTCCAACATTTCTAAGTAACAGTTTTGACGATATCTGCTCCCTTTCAGGCGCTCCCTTTCAGGGTTAAAAAAATAAAATTACTAAAATAGTATAAGTAGGGGCCAGCGGCATTAAGCAAGAAGAGAGCCAGGAAGGTTTGGCACTGCAAGTTGACTGCGACTGGGCTATAGGGCAGCACAAAGGCTGGCGAGGGCCGGATATTGTATCGAGTCTTCAAACCTGCAGTGCGCATGCCCGGGGCGGGCTGCCGACCGCCGCTCTTCCGCTTCCGGCCTCGCCTCTGGAAAGTGGTCGTGTTATATTGAAAAAATGGTTTCCTCCGAGAGGAAATTGTAGCTGGTAGAGTCTACAGTAGACAGACGTCCCATTGCCACAATGCAGAGGAGGGGATATGCAGAGAGCAAGAGAGAGAGAGAGAGACAGAGATGAACTAATATATTTATCTCCCAGCGCTCAAATGAAGAACTCATTTTCCAATAACGTATCGTTATTGAGAATCTAGCGTATATTTCAAATAGTATAAATCTTCTACAAAATACATTTCGAAATTTGTCAGTTTTCCTTGTTGCATTGTTTTTATCTACTAAAGTGTAATAAGGTTAACAACTTAAAATAAATAAGTGATGTCCAAAACAGTTTCTATTAACTACATATATCTGCGCTGCGTATTTAAACAGAAAAAAAAAATCCTGCATTGCTTTAAAAAAAAGTACGTAAATTTTTTGGACTGTTTGTGTTTACGTGTTGTTATGAATATGTTTCGTAATAAGGAAATATATCTAAAATAATGTGTATTTTACGTCCATGTCTGCTGAAACAAGAAATTAGGTGACAAGTAGGCCTACTAGGTTATATCGTCTCGTCTGACAGCGAGACTATTACAGGATGTTCGTGGTAAAGTGATCACTTTAAAGACCAAAATGTCTAGGATAATAATTTCGAGCAATGTTTATTTTGTATCCTCAGGCGTTAAGGCGGCCGCTTACCCCTCGCTTCAAATGCGTTGCAGTGTGATCGTAAACAGGTTTTTATACGATAATATTCCACGTGTGCCCATTGTGCCAACGTACGAAAAGAAAACAAACTTCAGACAAGGTCGGAGTCTCATTGTTAAGACGCCACACTCATTACAAACACTGTTTCTAAGCCCTCCAAAATGGCTAAAAACGACCTTTTCAGACTTCCGTACTTCAAAATATACTAACCGGACGTATGTGAAACTCAGGTTGCGACCTGCACTGAACTTAGTTGCAGACTTTCCACCAATAAAATTATATGGTCACCGCTTAGTGTCCCATAGTAAAAACCGTTCGTCGGGAACCTTGCACACTAGTTCAGCTCTTGGCTTGTTGAGGCGACGCGGCATTTGATGTGTGCTTCAAGGTCAACCTTACAGCTCCATCGCTTTTGAGCCTCTCACGCGCGGGTAGGCGGCAGCCTTAAGGGCGATTCAGAAGAGAAAAATCATAATGTTTTATTTGTATGAAATAGTGTTAGTTTTGCAGTCGTTACTTCGGAGTGCATTATCCTCTTATAAAAATTAACTCAGCCAGTTTAACCACGATGGCCTGTCAAAGTCAAAATTTGCATGTTTTTAGTTCATAAACATGTTCAAATCCAATCAACATAATGAAACGAAATAATTCACAATGATCTCACGGGCTAGGCATGTAAGTATATAAAAATCCAATACAAAATATTTTGGTATTTAAAAAAACGTCTAAAAATTGATTGCAAAACAATTTTCAAAATTTTAGGAATTTTTAAAAAATAGTAAATATGGTTTGAACGGGTTTTTATATCGTAAAGCCCTAGTGAGTGACATGTAATTTTACTGTGAATTATTTGGTTTCATTATGTTGATTTTTTTTTTTGGGGTGGGGGTGGTTTATGAACTAAAAACATGCAAATTTTGACTTTGAAATGCCATTATAAGAAAACAGGCTGAGCTAGGTTTTCTTTTCTAAGAGAATTGAGTACTCCCAAGTAATGTCTGCATAACTAACACTGTTTCATACAAATATAAAATTATGATGTTTTTTAAGATGATTAGTTTATATATAAAAAAGCAAGAATAACATAAGATGACTGGAAGTAAAAGATAGAACTTCAAAAGTGCTCATTTTGTCGAGATTCATCTATAGAAATGGTACCCGTAGCCCGGACAGACAAGAGACGTGGGAGGAACACTGTTGTGAAGAGGAACAAGGATTATCTGGAGAGTTGAGGACATTATTTTCGTTTAATGGATGGTAAATGTAAATGTATTATATTCGTACGGTCACTGCCGTGTAAAAAATCTGATTCTGTCGACGCGTTTAGTAGGATATTTATCAGTTGTGTAATACATGTGAGATTATTTGGACGGTGTCATGCAGAACGGAACCAATCCACAAAGTAATTTATTTTGAGATAATCATTACAAGTAAAAGCAGAAGTTAAGAAGTATATCCTAGAAAAAACAACAAGTATTAAATCATAATATTTGAATAAAATGAAAAAGCCAGAAAAGGCTTATATGGACACGCCAGACTTTGACCTCGAATATCTCCAGTAATTTAAATTGGTTCCCTTCTTTAACCCCATCCATTTATAACGTGCAAACAGGCGATTAGTCACAACCTAGTCATCTCTGTTAACTTTTTTTTTTGCCAAATGTGATTTTCATGCTTATGAATAGTTTTGTTTTGCATATGTGTGAATGAGTATCAATCTGAAATAAATTTTGTTTTCTGAGTACTTTTTTTTTATTATGTTTGAACTATTTTTCAGGTGAATTTATAAAGCTTTTTTTATTTTAACTGAAACCTATTTGTTAACTAGAGCCTTAATACGAAGTAAGTTGACACAGCAATTTTAAATATTGTTATTAAATGTTAACATAATTTGATTATATGTGTTTGAGTGTCACATTATTAGTAAAGCCGTTATTATTTCTATGTTAAACCTGGTTACGTAACATAGCGACATTACTATAACCTGGATACATGATGTAATGAGCCTACAGTCTGTCTCATGAAAAAATTCCATATTTTGACCTGGCTTCCTGGAAAATCACGGTCTCCACAATCCTGTTTACAGACACACTGCTCAGAAGTGAACTGTCAAAATGTGGAATTCTTTCATGAGATAGACTATACCTAACCTTAGAGCAGGTTGCTCTTCGCAAACGCCTGAAGGAACGTTTCTTGGAAAAGAACGGTAGAAATCTGGCCTCCGTACCTGAGGCAAGTCTTCTTCGATCTGCGCGCTCCACGCAGGTACAGGCGTAACGAGCCGCGGCGGCCGCAAAGCATCCCTAGTAAAAGCGACAGATCGTCCGGCCGTAAATCAGACTCACACGTCAGGAACGTAATCCCATGTGCAATTCGATGGGATTTTCAAGGGAGGAGGAAGGGCAGTCCCCCAAGTTATCGGGCAACGGTTACCTCTGCGATGCTCGAGGGCGAATCGCGACAAAGGGAAAAGAGCGTGGTGCTGGAACAAAAGCAGAATGGCGAGTGCCGGTAAAGGTGGGGTGTAGTCCGGGGGAAAAAATGGGGTGGGGAGGAAAAAGGTGCGTGCTCACTAAACGGAACAGGAAGGAAAGAAAGAAATAAAAAGTTACGAGGGTAAGGGGGGATGAAATTGTGAGAGGGGGTGATGCTGGGAGAGGAAGACGTGTTTACACTTTTTATTACGTAGCAACAATGAGGCTTGCGACTTGTGAGCGCTACAGACGGAGGGGGAAGGAGGTAGAAAGGATGGTAGGAGGGGGGGGGCGAGAGATAGCAGAGGGAAAGTTCTACGTTTCAGCGAAAGGGAAGGGAAGGGAAGAGGGTTGTTCTCCTGGATCTCCCCCCTCCCTCGCACACCAGGTCCGTGTTTGCACTGGAGGATCCACCAGGGAGAATCGACAAAGCTCCCCCCAGGCTCGTAATATTCGCTCTCTTCCCCCATCCACCCTCCACGTACAACCCACACACCGCCGCCCACCAAGGCTAGTCTTCCCTACCATCTCGCCAGATGAAAGATGAAAGCCCCGCCTCACTTCGCTAACACGCGCGCGCACGCACAAGGACTCGCAGTCTTTGGGATCCATCCTGTGAGGGGTCCCGTGTTCTAATACACTTCCAACCCCCACCTTCCCAGCCCCTTATCAGGATTTTTTTACTCTTCTCCTTCTCTTTTTCTCTCCTCTCAAAGTGGGCGCACATGGCAGATTTATCCCTCCTTCCTCGCCCACCCTCGTCTGTGGAGGTGAATCTCTCCCGCCTCCCCCCTGCCGAATCATCTTTTTATTTCCTCATTTTCCTTTGCGTTGCACCAGGTCGTCTACCAGCGGCACTAATAGGGAGAGCATGTGAACTAGTCGAACAAGAAGCGCTGGACGGAGCCTCAGTCCCTCTGCCTGTGTCGAGGAGTGTGTACAGCCAATTACCAGCCTGATGCGCGGACATGCTTGTTTGGCCGGCTGGGAACAGAGGGGAGGCATCGCGACAGAAAGGGTCATTTTGAACTACCACAGTACCTCCCCCTTTCCATCCATAACCCTCTGTCTCACACAGCACGCGTACAAATATTGACCTGGCATTTTACTGTTGTCTTTCATATGCTGTCGTGATGTCCCTCTGCTAACCAGCCCTTGAGACGGCAGCTGACTTTGACGATGCATAGTTTGTGCTGAACATTCCTGACAGTTGTGTAGTGTAATTTCAAAATAAACATCCGTTGATATCTCCACATAGTAAAAATGTTCGATTTTCATAGTGTACCCTAAACCCGTACATAAAAACATATTTCTTCAAACACATTTGTATATAACATAATCATGCCTTCCTGATATTTTGTCATAGGTTAATACGTATTTACGCCTGAACTTTTATAATTGTATGACTTACTAACTTTATGGGAAAAATTCACTTTAGGCAAGTACGTAGTAGGTCTTAAAGATAGCAATTACTCATTAAAGAACACGTTAAAAGAAGTAAAAACGAGATATAGAACTAGGTCATGCGAAATAGGTCTAATTAAACTGTGCGATTAAAATAAAATATGTAAGTGGTCTTTACTGCTCGTCGACAGCGAGATAATAAGAGACGGTAACACACACTGTAACAGGCATAATATAGTCCTTAAAAGTAAATATATAACATATGTATTGTATACACCGTAATATATGTTAGGAAATTGGTAGAAAGTCAGTTAAAATTTCATTGTGATTAAAATTGTACGTTTCATGTAACTTAATTGCAAAAGTGTATATAATATCACTAGCTGCCCCGACAAACGTTGTTTTGTCACATAAATAACTTATTGTAAGTGTGTAAGTGTGGTAAGTGGAAGAGATCTAATAATAAAGAAATTAATAAATAATAATAATAATAGAGCAGCGACACCTCGTGGGGATAGACTGGTATCAGCTCGTGGGGATAACTGATCAATTATCACTTACACAGTTATCGACCGGGTTCTAAAATTATTAAATTAAAAATATTTACTAAACAATAGCACTTAGGAGTGTTAAAAATATATAAAAACCTATTCGCAGACCTACCGAATGTATATACAAAATTTCATTGAAATCGGTTAAGCCGTTTCGGAGGAGTATGGAAACAAACACTGTGACACGAGAATTATAGATATTAGATTTATATGTAATTTAGTTTTGCGTATAGCCTAAGTCGAGTCTAGTCTAGTGTAGTGTTGTCGCCAATTTCATGCACCCTTGTTTTGCTCTTGCTTGTGTGGCTATCTTTTCTTTCCTCTTAGCATTAAGGTTATAACCTCCCTCGGTTATTTGCAGAGAATATATACACATTAATTTTAATCACTGTTCTAGTAGAGAAATAATAATAACGGAATTTCTTTATTTTCTGGATACTTCGAAAACCCGTGTTTAGCTAGTCAGTCCCACGCCAGTCTCGATGGCTGCAACTAGTGTCTCCTCAACTAATTCCCGGACGACGCGAATACCCGCGCTAGGGCACAATCACCTCTAGTGGTGCCTGCGACAAGAGTCTCGCAAACCAGTACGTGGATCCCTGCGAATTCCCGCGGCTCCGGACACAACCACCTCTCGTGGTGTCCGAACAGCGTGTCTCACAAATATAACACGCGAATATCCGCGGCAAAGTATACAACCACCTCTCGTGGTGTTTACGCCGAAGTCTAATCACATACGCGGACCCCCGCGAATTCCCACAGCTCGGGACACAACCACCTCACGTGGTGTCCGCGGCACGAGTCCCCCAAACAAACCTAACCGACGCGCTCGCGACACTTTCCCTAAAACTCTCCCCATTTACTCCCAGCCAATCACAAGCTCTGTGGACGACTGACATAACTAAACATTGTATTTTCCTCCGCACCGGTTTAATATATATTTTCAAATTTCACACAGCTTGACATTAACGTACACACCAA
>PNEQ01026270.1:0-49646 GCA_003012365.1 Medauroidea extradentata | reverse complement strand
ATAAGCGAAGCCACACCCCTGAGCTGACCTACTTCTTGCCCCTTTAGCCTTGGTTCCCACACAAATTCAAGGCTGTGGGCGAACTCTCGGCCGCCATTCCTAGCTTTCTCTTTCCTTCGGCGTGAAGGGTTAAATAGCCGTGACACACTTCAAAATACTCCTCTCCAACCCTTCGCCTCTGGCCAATATACAAAACTAAATTTAAAATAAATGAAATTAAACAAATTATTACGATTGAACAAGATTAAACACACAATTATGATTACAATGAAATGTCAACGGATCCTCTACGACAATTTTATCACATTTTGCATTATTTACAATGAACATTACATTTAATAGATACAAATGGCAAAGAGGCCTGTTACAAGGTATGCAATCACAAGCCAAACTGAAACTTCCCTTTTTTTGTGTTGTTTGGTTATTAATAAACACTTATTTAAAACTAGCTGACCCGACAGACGTTGTCCTGTCTTAACGATGACTATTGAAATCGAATTGTTATAATTAATGTCGATAAATAAATCTCAAGGGCAGTCGCTAAGTGTTTGTTTTCTTTTTTGTTTGTTTTTTTTGAAAATCCATGTTTTTCACATGGCCAGTTATTTGTCGCCTGTTCCTGTGTCGGAATACCAACAAAACTATTTATATACTAATAATATTGTATATCATAAAGCATTAGAATAATAAACACACTTTTTTCTATTAATTATAACAATTCGATTTCAATAGTCATCGTTAAGTCAGGAAGCATGTAGACAAAATTATGGAAAACAATGTTCGTATTTGTTTAGCATCCTCAAGGCGTAATGGCTCTGAACTAACCGTGATGTACACTAAGAAATTCAGTTTTCTTTATTTATTTTTATCAATAAAATAACTCCGATCGAAGCATTTGTTTTAAACGATATTCAGATTTTTTACATCCTCTTTGTCAAATGTTTATATTGTCCAAAGCGCTAAGGTTAAATTAGAAATAATATTATATGGTTGTTAAGTATTCTTAAATAAGTATTCTTACATTTTTTGAGCGCAATTTTTAATTTTTTTTTTCGATTAGAACCTTCTCCTGACAATAACAAACACAACAAAAAAATAGTGAAATCGGTCCAGCCGTTCACGCGTGATGGCGTGACCAAGGGATATAGGGATTCATTTTTATATATAGAGATAGGCCTATATCATTATCGTGTTCTAGTACAATACGTTACCTTGCTATCAACTCGTAAATCCATTACATCTCACCTATATTTATCACATTATAAGTCAGGTATTATTTTTAAATTTTAATTACTTACTCGCCTTATCAAAACCATCAACTAAAGCGAATTTTGAAATCGGCGATTATTACCGATGGAATTTTAATGTAATGATAGCGCTGTAATAATATTTATTTTTAGTAAAAATGTTGTTGTTGATGATTTTAAAACGGAACATTCAATGTGCCGGATGAAACCCTGTCTTGAGTATTGACTACATTCCTATTTCAGAGTCATTTGATTAGATTTGATTAGATAACAGTTAATTTTTGCTTCACTTTTATTATTATTATTTCGTTATTCAATCGTTTGTGTTATCGTTCGTTTCGCTGTGAATCAGCAACGTCAGCTATCGATGAAGTATGTACAGAATAATGGTTCAGTTTGAATCACAGTAGTTGTCCCACTAACGTGCAAGACGTTAAACACGAATATTTTTACTGCAGGGGGCCGCGGTGGTCGAGGGATCGGGCTCGATCCTCTGCGGGTTCCGTTCCGGATTCTTCGCATGAGAGAAACGTGGCGGACGTTGCGGTTGGCTGGTGGGCTTTCTCGTGGAGCTCCCGTTTCCCCCGCCTCTCTCATTCCGTCGCTGCTTCACCCTCATCTCGCTTCAGGCTTACTCAATGCTTCAGGTCCTCCGTTCCTCGGGAGGCAGACTCGGCTCGCTGCCTGAACAGCCGGCCCAACCTTAACCTTGCCATCTTCCATCTATGTATATCGCCCATTTCCTTCGCACCCTTGCATCCTTGAAAAATGCACCAAGAAAGATGCGGGTATATTTCATTCGTGTCCGAATTCTACCGAGGGTGCAAGGATGCCCTCTTTCACACATCCTTGGCTCAAGGATACGTGGTACGCATTATTGCGCCCTTTCGATAGTCATTTGTTTGAATTGAGAATTCGGACGGTATGTTTATACATAAATTCACCCTTAACGGGCCTCCCTACCTGCGCTTGAAATGCGCTGCAGCGAGTTGCAATATTTTTTTTTTTTTCGAATCTACTAAACGCGCATTATATTCGTGTATCTACGAAAGAACACACACTTCAAACTATGTCACCATAGTTTCAAAAATTCAGGACGTTTATTTAAAACATCAATTTCGGACCCCTCGAAACGACCAAAAATGGGTTTTCCAGACTGCTGTATCTGTAAAAATAATAACCGGATTCGAAAAACACAACTATAAAAACTAGCGTTAAACTTCAAACTGTGCTAGCCACAAATAAAATAATTTGGTCACAGCTTAAAGTCCCATAGGAAAATTGATAATAGTAAAGTACTGCACGCCAGCCGAGTGGCTTGCGCGGAGAAGCGATAATGCTTTACAGAAGCCGGCCAACGACGACCTTACCGCTCCTGCCTCACACACACAAGGAGGATTCAAGGTTCCAAGGTTTTATATGAATTCGGGAACAGCCACTGTGATTGCCAGAAGGCGGGAACACATGGTGGATTTCGTTTCATTCTGACGGTGTAGGGAGCTAGTTATCGTGCCTGGTAGGCAAGGGGTTAGGTGGTGGAGAAGGTAGAAGGTGCGTGCCGACGACATGACGTGCGACCCAGCAGCAGAGAGAGCAGCGGCGTATTCGAGAGGACTCATAAACCGTGCGGAGGGCTTACGTCGACAAGCCAATCTGCCGGTGCGAGCACACAGCATTGTAATCAGGTGTATTACAATCGCGGGGGTTTATTAGCTGGGTAAACTTGCGCCCGGCAGGGGGAGGTGCTCAACATTTTAGGAGGAGGGGGTGGAGTAGGAGCCATGGAAGCTGGATGGCTGCCGAGGACCGCGGAGGGGGAAAGAGGAGAACAGGAATTGGAGAGGGTAGGGTAGTTTGAGGGTGAGAGGGGGTTGGAGAGAGAGGGATAGACGGTAAACAGCCCCGAAAGACAACGCTTGAAAAATAACAGTGATTAAGAGCAAAGACGACAACCGGTAACCAAACAGCTTTAAAGGGAAGCAGGCAGGCATCTTGAAAGCGGGAAAGACGACTAAAGAAGACACCGCGACATCGTCTTCTTGCAAGCGAATAGTCAGTCTAAAAAAAATCTTCGGTGGATGAAAGAGGCGTGGACATGTACAGGGTGGGGCAACATAACTTCCTTTTTTAACACGGCAATAAAACCATTATATGAATAAGAAAGTTTCCAGTTTAATTTGCATAATGTAGTTACATATCTAAAGTTTCAATTTACATAGTTTTTAAAGTCAAATCAGGTAGGTGAAGCTCAACATTGTCAATACACTGAGTAAGCCTATTTCTGGCGTTTCTCATGACACTTACCCGCGTAGCAGTGGGTATGCTGGCAATGTCTGCCCGGATTTTGGTCTTCAGGACGTGTAGGGTCCTTGGACGACTGGTGTAGACACGGGATTTCTAATAACCCCGTAAAACATCACATGAAGCCAACTCATGGGAGCTCCAAATCACCCCTTATTGAGATGAGGAGCTCCGGGGAGTGTACCCTTAAAGAAACCATCGATGCCCTTGAAGTGTGGGCCGTTGCTTCGTCTTGTTGAAATCAAATGTCCCCTAAGTCCAATTCATCGAGCCGTCCGAAAAATACGCCACGGCGGCAAACGCACGCTCCTCGCTGTTCCAACGCATGGTGGCGACTTATCGCGGCGTGGAACAAAACTTTACACCCACACCTCTCGAATGAGATCATTCCCGACCCGCTACGACATATACGGCCTGAATGGCGCACATTTCAAAAAAGGAAGTTATGTTGCCCCACTCTGTACTTACCGTAAAACAGGTTTAGTTTTAACTCGCGAGGGTAGCTTTACACACAGGTCGTTTAGGGTAAAATTTCAATCAGGATTGAACCTGGAGTGGACTGAGGAATCCAGATTGAAATTTTACTACAAACACTTTCTTGTGGACTAAGTAGGAGTGAAGCGAGATACTCCACTTCACTTGTTGAGGTGAACTGGCGTGAAGAATCCGGATTGAGATTGTACTGTAAACACGGACTGGAGTGAAAAGAAAACACATAGAACCAAGCTGCGCCATGTTGCGTTGTTATGTGATGTGGTTATGTTTAAAAAGAACGGAGAATAAATTATACTTAAATAGAAAGTGCTAAAGGCAAGTATTTGTAAAGCGAAACGGAAAAAAGACAAGTGAAACGTCTCGTGATGAAAATCCTTAGGCTTTTTTGGAGTAACATTTATTTTTCGTCCGTTAACTGTTCTCTGCTTCGTATTGTCGCTGATAGATCACATTATTCCTTTTTCAATCCAGGGTGGCTTCAAGTTCGCTTTTGTTTATACATAGTTCAATCTGGATTGTAATATTTACCACAAACACATTTCGTCAATCCATATTCGCTATACGTTCACTCCGAGTTGACTCCACTCAAGGTTCAATTTAGATTGAAGTTTTACCCTAAACTTAGTAACAGTTAAAAATATTCGTTTCGATGTCAATTTGTGACGAGAAGTAGAGCTGTGGCGTTGTGGTTAGTTTTACCCACACAGGTAAGAGTTCGTCAGGAAAAACATTTTGGAAGGCGTTTGCTCCATTTCTCCTCTCGCAAGTACTTAACTTTTTATACGTTAGGTAGAAGTTTCTGATAACGTACACATTATGCGACGAATGTTAAGGTGGCCGTCTGGGTGAACATATGTTGTGCGTTTGAGGCCTAGAAGTGCGGAAGCGATAGGGACGATGCAGCACGTGCGTCGAGTCTCTACCTAGCCTCTATGCGCCACATGCAGTCTTCTGGCCGACAACGTGACTGTGTGAGACTTTCAGTGGCGACCCTGGCTATTTAAGACGTAATATTAAAGATAAATGTGAATTGTTCACGCATACACTTGATTCTGCGGCAATATTTACACACCTAAAAAATACCGCAAAACACCCATTTTCCTTATATTCAGCCGCTAGAAAATATGCTTTAAGGAGCCTTCCTACCTGCACATCGGGTTCGCGTTGCATCGAGTTACGAATATTCTTTTTTTGACGAAACTATTTAACAAGCGCTATATTTGTATACCGAAGAAAAGACCACACGCTTCAAACTATGTCGCTATAGTTTTAAATATTCGGCACGCTTATTAGAAACATTATTTTGAGACCCCTTTAAAATTCCAAAAATGTATTTTCCAGGCAGCTGTATATGGAAAAATAACAATCGGATTTGAAAAACCTAACTACAGAAACAAGTGTTAGACTTTGAACTCGGATGTACACAAATAAATTAATGTGGTTACCGCTCTTAAAGTCCCATACATAAAGAAACAAAGATATTAGTAAAGCACTGCGCGCCAGCTGAGTAGCTTGCGTGTAGAGCCGATAAATCATTATATACGTTGGTCAACGGCACCCTTACCGCTCCTGCCTCTCACACACAAACGCAACATATCTAGGGAGAGTCCCTTAGTGAGTAGTGGTGCATCTGAAAGGGTATACAACATTTTTTTTTTTTTTAGTGCTACAATTTAAGCAGACATTACTCTTGCGCTTTGAGCAGTGTTCAAATAATATTGTAGTGGCCCGAAGTTGTGCACAATATCCCTATCATTTCGTTGAGGTCCTCGCCTCCCACCATAAGGCGATCCGTCGAGATCGGTCCCCGGATATTTGCATGTGGGAATCATGCCAGACGATGCCGTTGGTCGGCGGATTTTCTCGGGGATCTCCCGTTTCCCCAGCCATTTCATTCCGGTACTGCTCCATACTCACCTCAATCACCCCTCACCAGCGCTAGAGACCTCGATGTTGAACGCTGACCAAATCTCTCACTCTCTCACTCATTCGTTGAGGCTCTCTACTTGGACGGCTTCTACCTTGGAACCAACCCAGTTGGCTTGGATCTTGGATCTCTGTGCTGTGAGCTTGATTCCAAATATTTCCACCGCTCGTTGCATCGTCGCCTAACGCAGGGACGTTATCTCTACGATGCTACAAGGACTCGGCTGAAGGAGAGGGGATGGTGTGTTTTACAACGTCGTAAATAACACCGCCACCAGCCTCACGTAAGATTACATGATTTTCGGCTCTCCTAGGATCGTGGCTCGGTTCAGAGGAGGAGGGAGGATGCACGAGTTATAATTACTTCATGACAAGAACGAGGGAGGGAGGGCCTAGTCGCAAAAGGGAAGAGGTCTTGTGAAACCTTAAGCCCAAGATTTATGGTCACCGTGTTTGCCGAGTCTTGGACCGGCCGTCTTCGAGAACTCTACCACCGCCACCCCGCAGCTCTTGCGGTTACTTCTCCCGGGGTCTTAAGACAAATACTCGAGGGAAAGGGATGTAATACCACGTCGGAGAAGTGGGAGTAATGGGGGAAGAAGCCGGAGGAAGATATTTTAAGTAAACAACCGTGGTGTTTGAGCACTTCTTCGTTTATTGGCAGCGAAACTTTCTTGCCGGACTATAGCGGGCGTTGGTTGGCAAGGGGGATATTCTCCGTCAGAGTTATTACCACCACGGGCTGATGCAGCTACTTATACAACTCGACGCAGCACCCTCACAAATACGAGCCTTATATGACCATCTTCGTACGTAGGCCTGAATAATCCTATTCAATTTCACGAGCAGACGTTAATTGCATTCACCTCTTATGTAGAACAACCTCATTTGTGTTTCTATATGGCCATGACGGAAGCAAAAAAAAAAATTGTTGCCAAGCAGACTGTTGGGGTAAAAATATGGTGTGTTCAACTCAGGTGCAAAATTTGTTGAATTAACAAAATCAATTTCGGTGCAATTTTTTTTATTTGATATAGCAAACAAAAATTTACCTGGCTCAAATAATACAATGTTTGTTTCGTCACGTTTGACTATGTAGGCGATTCAAGTCCAAGTATTTTCACTCAGGCTCACTATTGGCCCCAAGTTCTCACGAACTGTATTAATAAACAGAAATAACTGGCGTGTACAAGAGTTCAAAATTCAACTTTTGATAAAGTGAATGTAGAATGAAGATATTTTGGTCAGAACTTAACATGTAGGTCTTTAACGCTGGTAAGGGGTGACATTATGTATGGAGCAACGCCGGAATGAGGGGGGGGGAGGAGAACAAGAGATTCCCGAGAAAACCCGCCGACCAGCGGCATCTTCTGGCACGATCCCCAAATGCGAAAATACGGGGATCGACCCACCGGGAATCGAACCCGGGTAGCCTTGATTTAAGGCGATTGCTCTAGTCACTGCGCCAACCGCGGCACAAACTTTTGACCCACATTTTCGGGAGTTCTATGGATTTCTTACGTAATATTCCGAAAATATTACACATTCTTAGAGGTACGTCAATTTCGCGAATTCATCTGGCAGCAGCCTAGACTTGTCAGTCCTATACACCCACTGGCCACAATCGATTATCTATTGGCTTATAACGGTACAAGCAGGTAGCAAGCGATAGCACTTCGCATTACTTCCTTATTTACTACTGGCTTGCAGTAGTCAAACGCGTTTCGTAACAGCCGCCAGCAAGTCACAGACACGACAATGAAGTATACATAATTGGCGTTCAACCTGACCTGGAATGTATCTGCGAAATTTACGTACTTCTACACATTATAGAGACCGGTCAAATTCTCGGATTCAGTGACCTTTAGACTAGCCTCTAATAATTAGGGCCCGGTAGTTTTCGCGAAAAGATTTTTGCAGCACTTTGTTTCACTGCCTAACGTACGCACCAGCATCTGTTATATGTGGTCAGTGATTGGATGCCGTTAAACCCAGCGTCTGGAGGTTAAACCCACAAATCACAGACGTGATGTGTGGCAGTTATCCGTGTACTGATTGGAACAGTCAAATTAAATAACGACTCTGCACAAAAACACTCTGCCAATAGCCATGAAGCTGAACTGCAGTTGTACACGTAAGACAATGAAACAAAGTAGGGGCAAAAATCTTTTCGCGAAAACTACCGGGCCCTGCTAATAATATATTTGTGCTAAAAAAACAACTGCTCGTTGGCTGTTAGCTAACACAGTGATACCACACGACTGGACTTGCATTTGCTTTTCTTTATTGGCTCAAGGTCACACAGGAGATTTTAAAACCAGTAAAGAGCAAAATACGAAAGTGACACAGTGCCCCTTCCTAAACTCATTCTTTATCTACCACTGATCTTACTGTCGTTAGAATTCCAGCTTGTCTCTGAAATAAAACGCTCGTTTTTGAGGTTCGGACACAAATAAATTTTTTTTCTGCCAGGACTATGGGTGCAACCACTCCAATCAGACGCCAAGTACAAGGCCAACAACTGGGTGGTAGAGGGGGGTTGAAAGTGGGTGTACAGGTGGCCTGCGAATCCTCGAGGGATATAATTTTTTTTTTGCGCGCACGCGATTTCGTGCAACCCCTTCCCGCCCCTTGCCAAAGCAGCCATGAAGAAACAATAGGGTGGCGAGGCACGCAAGCTGGTGGCGGATTCGAGTGTCGTGATAACAAAACGCCCTCTCTCCCTTCCCAACCCCTTCTACTTTTTTTTACCCTCAACCCCTTTGCCACTACCCCAGCGCCGGAGGGCGGTAAAACAGGGCCATGTGAGTAATAGCCGGCCCCACTTGACCGCCATGAATAGTGAATGACAACTCCGTACACCACCCGGTCCGTAAGAGCGAAGCTACCAGGCACGGCACACGATCGTGGCAGGATCGCGAACGACTTTTTACGTAACATGCACAACGGTGGGATTATGAATATCAACCACCTCCCCCCTCCTGCCCCTTCTCCACCGTACTACGGTCGTTTTTCCTCGGTTCTCCCCCGAGCTCTGACGCCGTGATCAATGATTTATCCACACGCAACGTAAGGTTTCAACTGCTCCGCTTCTCACGTATACTGCCGCGAAACTATTTTGACAGTGTTACGCAAAAAAAAAACGTCAACCAACAAATCGACTAAGAACATTGTAGTGTTGTGAATACCCACAAGGTGTTTTTGTGTTGGTTTACTTAAATTTCTCCACAATATTGCCATTAATATGAGGTACAGTCAGCTACTGAGTGAAGGGCACATTCCAGGAATTCAAGCAGCAGCCGCTGCAAAAACACATAGTAGCCTATAAATACCGGAATTAAATTGACCTATGTAAATTAGCCATTCTAATTTAGGCCTTGTTACCGAGTTTTGCAGTGATTTTGAAAATATTTTTTTATTGCTACATAATACTCATATCAAAATTTCGCTGCACAGTTTTGACACTTATATGATATAATTTGTAGCTGAATTTTTTGTAGAATTATACTGAACGGTTTTTTTAGGTATTGTGCATCGTGTGATTGCACATTGACTCAAATTTTTTCAAAACTTTTAGTTAAAAAATATTTGAGTTATTGGCACCAGTCTGAAAAAAACTCGGGAACAAGCCCTTAAAAACGGTAGTGATATTAAATGGAACACATTCCAGCTCGTTACCCGCCAATTTACGTGGTGCGTACTGTAACCAGTTTAATAGGGTTGTCAGATTCATCTAGACGTTAGTAATATTTGTTAGATAATAGCTGAGGTGGGGTGTGAATTCATTTCTCGCATGATGGTGACCATTTCTGAACAAGAACGGTTAAATTTCTCGCACCGTAATAGTAAGGCTTTTGATGCGCAGAAAACAGAAATATTGTTAAACTGCAACGTGGTGCCACTGTGGATACCGGCTCAAAGTTACGTGTAATGTCAACATTGTTGGTTGTCGCAAATGTATGTATGACGCGTTTGTGAGGATTTTAGAAGTTTACCCAAGCTTTTACAACTCCCGTTTTGGAACAATAGTGTTTTCATCATATCGCAATAATTGAGGAGGAGATTGAAAATAAAAGCTTTACTTAAATACCTCAGATACTTATATTACTGATGAATCCATTCAATAGACTGGAACGAAGTTTGTGAATCTAAATGTATAATTTTTGTTACAATATAATTTTATACTTATTTTGCTGTATAATCTCCATACACCACAAGACATTTCTTGCAGCCATCTTCTTAGTTACCATAAAGAAGTATCACATTATTATTAACAGTTTCTTATTTGTACCGGTCGTAAAGTATTAGGGAGATTAAATAAAAAACAAATATTTAAAAAATTGAAATACGTATTATGCTACTTTGAATGTGTTGATAAAATACATGTGCACTGTACCACACCTAGCATGTAACATGCACCGATCCCCTTAAAATAAAATAAAATGCAGAAGAACAGTATTTGCGATAGACAGTAATAATCACATCTCACTCTTAAAGATAATATTATGACGTATTTAGTTTGTGATTCATTTCGTAGTTTAGTCACTGGTAATTTGGTACAGTCGTATTGGAACACTTTCAAGTGTATGTATGTGTGCGTGTACACAGTATATATATGTATATGTATAGCCTATAATATGGCCGCGTTTAAAAAAAGGGGAACAATAGTGGCATTTGCCCCGGGCCTCACATTCTAGGGAGCCCCACTTTTGAATTTAAAAAAAAGATCATTAATAATTTAAATGAAATGTTTTATTATATGTGGCACAATAAGAATTATTAATTTAGTTTTGTAAGAACTGCGTTTTAGTTGCTTACATTATTTTTGTTCTGCTCGCATATATTTGTAATATTTTTGTGTGAATTGACTGCATTTTATTGTGATGTTAGTAACTGTAGTCTTTATATTATTGACAATATGACAATACAAAGATAAATATGCAATACTTCAAAAATATCACTGCATCTAAAGAGAAAAAACGGGGAGGGGGGCTTCGATTTACGTTGCCCCGTGTGTAACATTCTCATAAAATGGCCCTGTGTGAGTTTATATATATATATATATATATATATATATATATATATATATATGTGTGTGTATCTGTGTATGTATATGCTGTGACCGATACACGTCTGTTGCATTCGAGTCCCCACCTCTCAAAGTTGTAGCTCGTCACGGACAGGTATGAAGCACAATGACACCAGAACGGCTTGGTTGAATACGCGCAAACCTAAAAAAAAATTCAGTCATCGGGTTCGATTAACAACAAATACCCTATTAGCTGATGTTTGCGAAACCGCCGATATCATGGACCCTATTGAGCGTTTACCCCGCTGCCCCCGCGCTCAGACATGCATAGACTGCCAGTTGCAGTGCACACGTTATATCTGTTTATTGTATTAAATATATTTACGTTGCCACTTAGTCAAATAAAAGTGTCAATTAGACCACGGCCTCGTACACATTTTTTTTATCATGCCTGACGGCGGAATACTTGATCTCTTCTACAAACCCTGAAGATAATTAATGGCACGCATGTGTCGATATGCGACAAATAAGCAGCGGACCAAATAAAAAAAAAAAAAAAGTTACGAAGAGCATACATATTACGTCTGCCTCCACGCAACTACGCACACCCGACAAACCAAAGGACAAGCGAAATCCCCCTCCCGCCCTCTTCCCCTTTCCACTCCTGAAATTCGGACGTCCGAACGAGTGTTTTTATTTAACGAGCAAACTAGCTGCGTGGTCCAGGGGAACGAAATTATGAAAGCAAACCAGCCGGGCCCAGCCTCACAATTAACTTCCCTAAGAGGAAAAGGGGGGGGGGGGGGGGAGGAAACGGGACGGAACGCGTGTCGGCTCGTGCTTTGCGCCAGTGCGTCGTCGTGCGCCCGTGCGTCGATCCGAGCGACCCGCGGCGAGCCGGTCAATTTGTTCAATTCGCAACGCACTTTCGCACGGCAAACACCGTCCCGCGGCCGAACTGCCGCAGGGAAGGTTTTATGCTGAGGGGGAGGAGAGAAGGGATTAAATTTTTACCCAATTTTATGAGTGGTTTGTTTAATGGCTTACGCGAGCTGGAGTGGTGATTTTTTTTGTGGGTTGGGAAATACAGGAACATGAGGAGGTGGGAAAAACATGCCGGACAGTCAAAATCGTCAAACGTAATTCCACTGCGAAAAAAAGTGTATAGCCAGGAGATGGTAAATGGCCAGTTAAAATACAGTAGTAATAGTAGTGCATGTGCCCTAAGTAATACGATTATTTCCCGTAAATTAGCACGCACAATAACTAGGACATTTAACATTTACGAGAGATATTCGACGTTTGGGTTACTGTTGTACGGCGCATTTATGTATTAAGGCAGACGTAGGTACATCTTATGCCTAAAGCAAAATGATCATTTACTTAACACACACATTGTCACTGCGATAAGAATATCGTAAACAAAAAACAAACGCCGACAGCTTGTTACAACTTAGTATTTAAAGCTAGAAATTGGGCTCTTATTGTCTTGAATAAGTTCGTGACGATACAGTTGGCAACATTTAGAAAAATAAATAAAACCTTGTGTCCACATTTTCAAATAATAAAATAGCATTTTTAATGCACCTGACGAAAATGCATACAGAATTGTTTTCTCCTTTACTGTTGCAATAATGTCTATTCAAAAAACTGCACTTTTTCTCTCTTCACAATCAAAGTTATGAGAGTCGTTTTCCTGTAACAGCAAGAACAGAACAACTATCTGTTCTCTGCTAATTTATTATCTTGTGCGACAACACAGCATCGCTTTTATGGCTTCTGATAGTCCAAACTATTTACTCAATACTTAGCAAACGTTGAACCCAAGATCGGCCTTAAAGGAGGACAGAAAGGGGTATGAGCACTCCCCCCCCCCCCCAAACACCTTAACAAATATACAAAAATGTCTTTAGATTTAAATGTCGTTCGTCGGTGGGTTGTCTCGGGGGATCTCCAGTTCCCCCCGCCCTTTTCATTCCGGCGCTGCCAATAATAAAAGAAAAAAATCATGAAACTAATTTAGTTTGGCTCTATTGAACACATACATGAGTAATAGCGATAAAACAAAATCCTTAAGAAATTATGTTTAATCACAAAAAAAAAATTAATGAGCATCGCGACAAGGTATGAATAGAAGTAGTGGTGACTGGGTAGACTTGTAGGAAGACTATTGCTGGAATTAATGAAACAAATTCTGGAACGAGATATTCAACGTTTTTTTTTTTTAAATTTAATTTCAAGTATATTCTTCGTGAGAACGATATATATTAACTTTCTATGTAGGTTAGGAATTCTAGGCGCTAAAAGTATTGTACAAAAATATATTTTGTAAGTGTTAATTTATACCGTTGTTAATTGTTTTTCAGAAATTACTTGGAGATTAGATAAGGTAAGACAAGGTAAGTTGGCTCTATGTCTCGTCAACAGCGAGGTCATTGAAGATGGAGGCACACAAGTTGGGAGAGGAGTCGACTATGGCCTTTGCTAAGGAACCATCCCAACATTCGCCTGGAGCTATTCCGAGAAAACATGAAAAACAGAAATTAGGCTGGTCGGAGCCGGTGATCGAACCCGGGTCCTTCCGAATGCGAGTGCAGCGTGTTACCGTTCACCACATCGCTCGGTTTTTGGAGTTAAGCCTGAGCACGGGAAGTGTCGGAGAAGTGACGTCAGCAATAAAGACAGCAACTACATCGAGAAGACGACGAGATGACGTTCGGAAGGAGCGGTGTTGGAGCAACAGCGATGTCTGGATGTATTTTTTACCTTAAGATTTCTAAATGAACTAGGTAAGTTAATTTAATTAACTAATTTTAATGTTATAAGTTTTTCCACCCTGTTGAAACCGGGTACGCCCAGGTTACAATTTGATATATAAACAAAAAATAGATATATTTTGTATTTAATTAAAAATGCTGAATTTTCAAATAAAAATTTAAAAATTTCAACAAGTTTTTAAAAAACACACACACAGGTGTGTGGTGTTGGTGTGTGTGTGTGTGTGTGTGTGTGTGTGTGTGTGTCAAGTTATAGCCTACAACATTGTTATACAGTGTGAATTTTTTTCGGTTTGGTATGTCAGTTGGTTAAGTGACGTACATAAAATCGTAAAATGCAAATTTTGACGTTTGTGAATCATTATGCAAAAACTATGAGAGATACAAAAAATGTCCTATGAGGAATATTTAGTCACAATAATGTCTAAAATAAGTAACAAAATATCTGGTACAAATATGAAAATAAAATGTGACGCTGAAAAGTGATGTAGTCGCGCCCTTAACATTCTATAACACAGTTACTTAATGGCTTCACCTGCTCACATCTTGAAGTCAGCCAGCTAGCTTAGACGGCGCCCTAGTATGGCAGTGCCGTAGCAACAGAGGGTGAAGTCTCTCTCTCTCCAGGTCGTGCAATATTTACAAGACGTTCCTGACTGATGAGGGAGAGGAAAGGTAGGGTGAGAGGCAGTGAGGGAGGGGGAGCAGCGCCAGGGATGAATTATTGATGATGCAGGCGAGGAAAGAAGAAGACGGAAGACATGCGACAGGCAAGGCGGCCAACCTGACGGGAAACAAAACTTCCCCCGCGTCTTTACAGAAGCTGCCAACTATGCCACAGGACTGAAGTCAGGCCCTAAACAATAGGTATGGATAAAAACAACAATTATTTCATTTCCGATTCGTTATTGTATCATTGCCCTGTACAGTACCAACATTACAGTTGTTATATGTATTGCGAGAAATACCTATATTGACTACTACGCTACGAATGTCTTGCTCCGCGATTATAAATTAAACTATAACAATACCCAAAATGTAAGTAAAAATTATCAAAAAATTCTACTTATTTTTCCGCATTTTGTTGCTGGTATTGCGCTGTCCAACCCGTGATATGACACTGCTATGAGAAAATAATGTCTGAAATTAAAGGGAAAGATTACACTTCTTGCAGACGATACAAATATTTTTTATACTGGGAATACTGTGGAGGAAATTTTAAATGCATACAGTATGATACACGGGTTATTTTAGGCAGGCGTATAATGAAAACAGACACACAATTGATTTTAAAAAAAAATTGAATGATTATACACAAATTTACAGCCAAATTACATACAGAAACCCAAGCATACTTAGAAAATGGAGAACTGACTAGGGTCGCTGGTGCAAGATACTTGGTGTATTTATTGATGATACTCTTAGCTGGGATACTCAAATTCAGTGTGCACGAATAAAATAGTACCTAAAACAGGAGTTCCTAGTCTAATAAAAAAAGTCGTGTGTTTTAGTACAATTTTTTTTTCAACCTCCGATCGGCTGTAATAAAAAAAACGGGAAAGAAATAGGAAATTATTTTAATATCAGAAGAAACGTACATATTTACACTATTTTTCCACATAATCACCGTGCAGATTGAGGGACTTGTAACGATGCACCAGCTTGCCGATACCCTCTGCAAAGAATGATGCCTCCTGCCTATTCAGCCACGTTTTAACAGTGTCCTGCAGTTCATCATGGGTGTTAAGCGTCGTCCTCCAAGCCACTATTTCAACGAGGGGAATGGGTGGAAGTCACTCGGTGCCAAATCCGGACTGTAAGGAGGGTATCGTCAAGCTGATGCATCGGTACGACAAATGCCTCTGCACGGTGATTATGTGGAAAAAATAGTGTAAAGATGTACGTTTCTTTTGACATTAAAATAATTTCCTAATTCATTCCCGTTTTTTTATTACAGCCGATCGGAGGTTGAAAAAAAAAATAACCCTCGTACAATCAAACAAGTTTACTACTCAATGGTTAATTCTCACTTGGAATATATGAACATTATATGGGGAATTTGGTTCGGGGTTATTGAAACACCTTGAAACCATTCAAAGGAGAGCTTTATGAGGATAAACTATTATACAACTTCATAATTGGTTTATATTACAGCTAAAGTGTTACCATTAAGATTGAACGTAACATTAAACATAGCTTTTTATGCCTATAAGATTATACATTAACATATTCCTAGTAACAGTTCATGCCTTATATTAATAGGTCACAATCATAACACAAGATGAGCGTTCCAACATTTATGTAAAGGAAATATTATCTACCAAAGATGGACAAAGAGGCCTATGTTATCAGTGTTTCATGATATTCAGTATGTTCCCAGATAATATTTAAAAATGTAATAATTATCAATAATGTAATGTTTCAGTAAAGTGATACATATAATTTATTGAGCATGACAATGTAAGTAGGAATGTAAAGTTAGTATAATATGGAAGTAAGCCGTATTGCTATTGTGAAATTATTATTTTTAACTTATATTACTTAACTCATGTGAGCCATATCCTTGTTAAACTTACTTGTTTTTATAATGTCTAGTCCGTTATGTTACATTATGAGTTATTATTAGATATATTTATATTAAATTGTAACATCGAGTGTCTTCTCTGGTAGGAGCCTACCTATGGAGGTACAGTATAGACCTTGTGATTGAGCTATTAACATATAATTACGCCGCAATGTGAGTGGCAAAAATTTTACATTCATAATTAGCCGGACAAATTACGACCTGACTATACATTACTAGCTCTATTGCCATTCTTGTATTGTAGCTCAAGGTAAATAGAATTTGCGGTATAGTCGCCGATTTAACATTTTTATTCTCAGAATTCGAAAAGAGCGAAAAATAATAAAATTCAATATGGCGACAGAAACCGAGCCTTAAAGGGTACATTTCCAACTGCCGACTGTACCTCAAGCGCGCGTGCATTTAAATATGGCTGTCCAAGCTATACGTGGCGCAACGTTAGCACGCTCGACTCACATTCATGAGTACCCGGCCTCGATTCCACGTTCCGACTCTTTATTTAGGTTCTCCGTAAGTTCTCGTCATTTCTAAAAGTAGCGAAACATTTCAAATTTCAGAATTAAAAAAAAAAAAAACAGTACATCTTTTGAATGGATCTTTGTATACACAGAGCCCTAGCCCGTACTTTCACTATGAATTATTTCGTTTCATTATGTTCATTGGTTTTCGGGTGTGTATGAAGAAAAAACATGCAAATTTTCACTTTGAAATGTTATGAAAGGAAAACTGGCTGAGTTATTTTTTATGCAAGAGTAAAATTTACACCCTAGTAACGACTGCAAAACTAACACGAATTCTTGCAAATATAAAATTATGATTTTTTTTCCTCTGGAACGCCTTTAAGTACACACACGATAGTTTAACAGAGATTTTTAAAAAAGTTTTAATAAAAAAACAGAATTTTTATAACGAATAATCCCTACATTGTTTTATAACAAATACTTCACAATTTGTATCTTATTTTTTGTGGTATTTAACTATAGGAGTTTCCTTCTTTCAGATTTTTACACCCAGGCAATTACCTATTTGTATTTGAAAGTAAGTTAAAATCAAGTAAAATATTAATTTTTTTTTAGAACAAACGATGAATTGCAAAACGCCTACATGAATTATGCATCGTAGGCTACTCCTGAATTTTTTGTTTTTTAGCCTTGAATTTTTTCAAAGCGTTCCGTTAAAAAACGTTTTGAGTTTTTTCCCCACCAATATGAAAAAAAAAAACTACCTATCGTTGCCATAGCGTATAGGTCATGGCCGATTCTTCTCCCAGTTACTGCCCTTGTGTGAAGTTGCGTGTAGCCATCTGTAACGACTCCGCTGTCGACGAGACAGTGAAAATAAGAAACTAAAAATAAATTCAGTTTTATTGTGACTTATCGCGGGAAAATCATATTGCCTGCGATTCAGCATCTGAGGCTTCCCTAGCTGTTGTCTGCGACTGTAGAGTTACTGTCTCATTCTACGTTTGAAAATTAGAGTTGTGTATTCGTGACTGGTCGGCAGACAGCTATGCATAGTCAAAAATAAATGGTCCAATCATATTATTCTGCAAGAAACTGCACCCGTGACAAGAGTAGGTCTATGTTGACATATTTACATTTCGCGACGTAGTACTACCATATCTACATAATATCCACATGTCAGATAAACACCGGCCTCTATACCGTATTCAGTAAGGCACCGGTCTATTGGTCGAGAAGTTCTGGGTTCGATGACTGTTGTGTTGTCCATTCTCTTCTCGCTTTACCCTCATAGCCTTTTAAGACATTGTGGTGTTACACAGAAAACAGATACGAGCCAATAGTTAGTTTTTAGTAAAACATATTCAAAGGTTTTCAGCTATGAAACAGTCTTACGAAAATTTTTTCATTCAAATATAGAGGGGGCCATTTAAGAGCGGGCAGGAGAAGTGGATGGGGGGATATGTCCCTCCTTGAATTTTGCATGAAAATTGCATAACAAATTTTTTTTGTGTATTTTATTATTTACTTGTATGATAATTATTTTTTGACCAATAAAAAAATCAATATGTTTGGAAACAGCTCATTTGTAAAAAGTTATTAATTATACGTAACAAAGGATTGAGTGCACAACAAGAAACTTCCTAATAGCATTCTCCCAAATGCAAGAAAACTACTTCTGCCAAAAATAAATCTTGCTCCTCCCTTTCCCTCACAAGAAAAACCAAAATGACACCCCTGTTCTAATATCTTGCTTTACCCCAGATATTTACTTTATGTGATTTTATATGGCTAAAATATTTCTTGTAGGACTATTTAAAACACTCATTACAAAGTATTTTTGTATTAAAAAAAATTTGCTAACATTTTGAATTTCTTGCTACTTTTAGACATTGATTTGTAATGGGTTTTCCAATATTATAAGCAGTTCCCCGTGAACATACAAATTTCGAGTCTGAAGTGCTATTATTGGAAAACTGACTGGGCTTATTTTTTGTAAGAAGGAAATGTACCCTTAAGTAACGTCTACAAGACGAAAATTACTTCATACAATTGTAAAATTATCATTTTGCCCTACTTTAACGCCCTTCAACGCTGTCCACTAGGTAACAGAAAACATAGAGAGTAAGTACGTCAGCTGGTGCTTACATCGCCTTGCAAGTAAAGTCATTGATGTACCTTATATATATGATATATTGACATTCCCGTCGTATATTTATGTATAGTTACAACTGTCAGATGGGGCCGCGGTGGCCGAGAGGTTAGACCTCTCGCCTCCCACCACGGCGATCCGGTTTCGATTCTCGGCGGGGTCGGTCCCAAGATTTTCGCTTGTGGGAATCATGCCGGACGAGGCTCGATGCCGCTGTTCGGTGGGTTTTCTCGGGGATCTTCAGTTTCCCCCGCCCTTTCATTCCGGCGCTGCTCCATACTCACATCATGTCACCCCTCACCAGCACTAAAGACCTCTCGATGTTGAGCGCTGACCAAAATATCTCTCTCACTCGCTCATTCAACTGCCAACTTACACGTTGTTAGTTTCACGTTTTGATGTATTACCAACCCTACACAGCTGTCAACGCTGCATTAAAATATATAGGTTTTTTATGGAACATTTTTAAATTGAGAGGAGATGTTTTTCTATAAAATTCAACCATTCACTTCAACAAGAGGTTTTCACAATGCTTTCATCATTAAAGGAGGATTATTCGAAGAAAAAAAAATCCTCTGAAGGCATGTTAGGTTCTGTAATTGCAGAACTAACTTCGAAAACAGGAGAATTGAGCGAAAATTTTATTCCTGTCTTACTTAAAATAAGGGAACGGTTTCATCGGTTTCATTCCATGGTAGGCAAATGTTCATTTCATGTGATACAATTACAGATAAACGCAAATTTTGGTTTCACTGAAACGTTGGTAGGATTTGTTTACATTTGTATGAAACAAGCAAATGACTTTTACCGCTGTGATTCGTTATTACGGACAACAAAAAAATGTTGGGAGTTTTATTTGGTTTTTAATTTTGTATTTAACAAACAAACCGCCACATCCTCGAAACACGGAAGCTAATATTTATATTTAGAACATATGACCAGATAACATATAGAATTAAAATATTACTAATATGAACAATATATAAGGCGACGTATTGTTTACAAAAATATGATTTATTTCCAGTAACCGGTAAAATGCATGTAATAGCTCAAAATATTTTCCATCGCAAAAGTCGAGAAATTTTAATAAAACATAATTTTTCTTATTAAACGCGTGAGAAAATTTTCGTACAAAATAGTGGACTACTCCAGTGCAACTGCGGTCAGGTGCAGGCCATTCTATATTGAGTGAGCACTAGATATTTAACCGTTGAAATAAACACTAGTTATTACTGCAAATATTTTAACATTAACATTAGTTACATTACTCGTGGTATGTTTGGCAGCGAATTGCCGAAAATAGTTCCGTTTATTTGCGTCCTTAAATTCAACAAAACTATAAAATAATATCAACTGAATTCTACATATTTGTGTTTTATATAATTAATTAACTTTGTTTGATCACATTTCATATGTAACTACCGACTGCACAATTTATCTTCTACGCGCAAACATCAAGTGACATGTCCGCAGAGGTTAGACGTCACCTTTATACGTTACGCGCGGAAAGATACGAGTTGGCTGAAAATAGAAATACAGCAGGGCTTTGTTGAGTGCTCACTTTATCCCGAATCGCCTATCTCTATATATAAAGAAGAACACTGACTGACTGACATATCAAACTGCAGCCCAAACCACTGGACCTAGAATCGTGAAATTTTTTGTGTGGGTTCCCCTCAGGTCGTTGGAGAGCACTAAGACGGGACTTTTCAAAATTCAACCTCTAAGAGAGTGAAAAGAGGCGAAATGTGTTTCCGAAGAAACGTCGATAGTGCTCAAACCCAACGGCCTATCATCGTGATTTTTACTTTTGTAGGAAAATGCATATTAGCAAATTTCAGGATTTTTCGAAATTCAACATTTAAGGGGGTGAAAAGACATTAAATATGATTCCGAATAACTATCTATATCTATCGAATCCTTCGGGTTAGAGAGTTGGTAATCACTTCAAAATGCTGCTTACGTAAATACACAAAAAGTAGTTTTAGGATTTTTTGAAATTCTACCCCAAGCAGTAAAAAGGGGTAAAATATGAATCGTATATATCACAGAAACACAACTGACTATCATCGTGATTTTTACTTCAATTGATTACGTACGCAAATGTCTATGACATGACTCCAAGACGTTTCGAAATTCTTTAATTAAAGAGGTAAAAATACGTGAAATGTGTTTTCTATTATTCCTCCACATGCATCGAATCAATCGATATATCGAAATGCTCTTTGCTTTAGATTGATGCTTTTGCAAATATCTCAAATACCATTAAAATATTTTTTCCGAATTCAGACCCAAAGAAGTTAAAAACAGGGTAAAATGTGTTTTCGATTCACAATCGATATATGGCGATCCCATTGATTTTTATATAGCGACGTGATTTTTGTTTAAGACTGATGCTTTCTCAAATACCTGAAGAGTAATTTCAGGAATTTTCGGAATTCCCCACCTAAGGAGTTGAAAAGGGGTGAAAAGTGATTAAATGTGTTCTTAATTAATCGTCGATAAAATGTAATTCAAGGGTTTTTCGAAATTCAGTCTCTTAGATGGTGAAAAGAGCCGGAATGTGTTTTAGATAAATCTTCGATATATATATATATATATATATATATATATATATATATATATATATATATATATATATATATATATATATATATATATCGAACCCATTGAGATATTCATTTTAATTTTGCTTCAGGATGAATAGGCAAGTGGCCGCAAAATGGTTTCTAAGATTTTTCAAAATTCGAACTCCCAGTACTGTACAGGGGTTATGTGTGATTTTTACTGAATGATCGATTTTTTTTCGACTGAACGATCTATCGTCCTGATTTTCACTTCACTTGGATACTTGAACATATATTTAGGATGTGAAATTAAGTTATTTTGAAATTCTGCGCCTAAAGGGGTGAAAAGGCATAACATTTATTTTATTTCATCCGATGATACTTATCTAACCTGTAGAAATATTGAGGTGTTGTTCACATCAGAATGATGCTTACGTAAGTATCTAAAACAAAGTAATGAAAGTTCTTTTATTTTATACGATAATTTAATTATTAAGAAGAAAACTAAGTGTCCATACTATCAAGGCAGACGACCCGAAAACAAGTACGACCAGTGAGAAACAAATTGTACAGGAGTTAGGTCTACAGCACGGTCGTAGAACAGGTCTGGACACTCGCATATCTAACAATGTATTTAGCTTCACCCCCTTGTTGTTTGGCTGTAGTTCACCAAGTTACAGAGAATGTTCTGCATCTTTGGTGCTGCAGACAGGGCGGTCGGGCTCAAACTCCGCCCACTATTTTCCATTGTTAACATTATAAAGTAAATAAAGATTGCTGGAGCTATGCTTTAAAATTGTGAGCGAAGGAAGTATTTCATAAATTGATAAAAAAAATACGTATTGATAAATTGTTTATCTTAGTGGGAGGGAAGTGGGCGGAGTTTGAGTTCGACCGCCCTGATTGCAGCGCCAAAGACGTATAGGATTGTCGTGAACTTGGTGAACTGCAGCCAAACAACAAGGGGGTCAAGTTTCCAGGCGAGTGTCCAGACCTGTTCTTATACGGCCGTGGCCTACATTTCTATCGAGACGTGTTGTTGTACAACCTCTATGAGTCTTGGAAAGTAATATTTTTCTTTTAAATTTAATTTCCGTGAATAATTTCGACGTTATGTGGTGTAGTTGTTTGCAGCTCCGGTCTATTGTTCCAAAGGATCTTGGCTCGAATTCCGTTAAATCTTTGCAGATGTACAGTTCTGGCACACAAACACTGCAAGACAGATTCAATTAGTGCAATTTGGATGAAGTCGTTCAAAAGTGCTAAAAATGTATTACGCAGTCAGTTATCCACTAAAGTTACTCGACAGCACCATCCCATCTCACTCACCTCAAGGTTGGGGAACCAAATACGTTTATATTTCTGCATAACATTATCCCGCCAAAACTGACTAATGGAACATAACTTCAAGAGAAGGTTTTGAAAAACAAGTATGTTATTGAGGGCACTATCATCAATGGTTGTGCTCGGAGGAAATCAGTCTTCATGCCACGTAAACTGCGTATTTCATTCGATTATCTTCTTACATTTAGGAGTTTGTAAATACCCCACGACGTCAATTTTGCTGTGACTATAAATAACGCTCAGGCGAAGTCGTTAGTAGCAGCGACAAACTTAATACTGCTTTCCGCGGGGACAGCTATAGCTACTTATCCTGCTGAAGAGTTAACTCAACTAGCAGCTTTGTCATTCTAACACTTGATGACTGAACTACCGATCTGGTGTACAAAGAGGTTTTTCGATTAACGCAAATATTATCTGCTGTGAGTAACACACGCGAGCAAAGCCGCAGATGCGCTGCTAGTATAGGCCTAAATATAAATGCCGAGTTTTAACACGGATAGAATGGTACGCGCACAGTACCCGAATTAGAGACGGAAAAAATTCGCGGGTTCGCTGACCTGTATAGGCTAGCCTCCAAGAATATATATGTACTCAAGCAGACAACTGCTGTTCATTGGCTGCTTGCTGACACTGTGGTATGGGGCACGTTAAGGTTTCTTTATTATTATTGGCTCAGAGGCATCCAGAGGTGAGAAACAGGGGAGTGATAAGAGTCGGACTGACACGCTTTACGAGACGAAAAATATTAATTTTTATTGCTATTTCATAAATTTTGGAGTTAGCATGGTTTTTAAATCATGTCCCCAATTACTAACCTTGAAAGCCAGATATGTTCATAATATTAATTCTGGATTAGACATGACCATTTGTCTTAACTAACGAACCAAATAAAATATTAATTTATCTCATAGTAATAACCGTAATTTGACAATTAATATGAAGTGCAACAATAAACTTGCCATATTTAATGTCCGGTAGTATCACAACATATATTTCCTATAAAATTGGATAAGGTGGACGTGTTTGGTTTTGAAAATTTGATCCTCAAATGAGAAATCAATGTCTAAGAAAAACTTCTCAAATTATACATTTAAAAAAATTAGTTTCTAACAAGCTTCCCGTACGTGTTATTTGTTAAGAGATCCAGCCACTGTACGAAACCTTGCAAATGTTCTTGTTGAGTACTTAACATCAAAAATATGATACGAATTATATATTTTATGACAATTTGATGAGCACATAAATTTTGAAAACCATTTTCCACAGTAGTATTCCTATACAATCCTCATGATTTTTTTACGAAGTATTCCAATATCCGCGTTCCTTGTCAGATATTCGTATGTGTATGTCCTGTTATTTCTAAAATCCTAAATATGACATGGAGACATATTTTATTAATAATGTTGGCTCAGACACAGTGAAACCTTCAACTAGTTGTGTAACAAACAAGTAACAGTATTACCGTTCTGTTTAATTGATTCCGAGGTCTTTCGGTTAGATATAGGCCGTGTTAGATTTGGCCGTCTATGTGCATCCCGGACGTGACGTCACACGTGACGCTGTTCGAATTCACAGCAAGGGCTCATATGCACCCTAGATGTCCCCTTAAACCAAGGGCACGAGCCACTTACCATTCTCGAGACTACAAGGGCTTAGGGCTCAAAGACACGTTTCAGCTAAATCAAACACGGACGTATAACGTTGGCAAGAACAAAGCAAAATAAAGAACATTTTTTAAAACTACTAAATTTGTGTTACGAAAGTTATGCTGATGCAAAATATTCCTCGGAGGTACGTAAAATGATCTAGATTCCAAAGACAGAAAAAAGCAAACATTATACCTCTAACTGTTTAAGAAATGAAATAGTATTATGCGCTTCTTTGACACAAAGTGCACGCCATAAAGCCTAGTGAGCGCTAAAAATGTAACATTTGAAAAATATCACTAACCGTTACTACTTATAATTCAACATCACCGACAGTCCCCTTACGACTTGTAAGGTTGGCAGCGAATTTACGCAATATAGTTCCGTGTATTTTCCTTTTTAAATACAACAATACTGAAACAAAATAACATGAAAGCGACACAATTGAATTTTATATAATTAGTAATTTTTTTTTATAAAACTGTATGGTTCCTACCAACTGCACAAATTATCTTAGACGCGCAAACATCAAGTGACGTGTCCAGAAAGGATAGATATTTCCCTCGTTAGCCGTTACGCGCGGAAATATACAAACTTGCGAAAAATAGAACTTTAGCAGGACTATTTTGAGTGCTCACTTTATCCCGCACCGCCTATACACAAGATGAAACGTGCGGGAATATAATTTTGTCGGGTGTAAATATTAAAGCCTGAGTCTACTCGATGACGCTGTTTCACTTAAAAATACTTTGCATGTGAGAAAGTTTTATTTGAAGTTAGTGAATTGTGAAGTAATCAATTTTAGTATTGATTGTCTATATAAATATCCATGTCTGGGAGGTAGGTCTTAAGGGCGTTCACGTGGCAAAAATCCAAAATTTTATATTTGCTTAGCATAGTGTTTATTTTATAGACGTTACTTACGACAACATTTTACACTTGTAGATACAGGAACATAGGTTTAACAAAAACCAAGTGACTTACTCGAATGAAATAATTTACACTGAAATAAGATATAATGGACACTATGCTAAAAGATTTAAAAACACTGAACGGAATTCCTTTGTATTTTTTTAAAAAATCCGAAAATGTCGAAAATATACCTTATTTATAGCAATTTTTTAAAAAGACAAAATTACTTTTTTGTGTGTTTTTAAATATTTTAGCAAAGTGCCCATTATACCTTATTTCAGTGTAAATTATTTCATTCAAATAAGTCACTTGGTTTTTTTTTTTTTTTTTTTTTTTTTTTTTTTTTTTTTTTTTTTTTTTTTTTTTTTTTTTTTTTTTTTTTTTTTTTTTTTTAACCTATGTTCCTGTAACTTGCAAATTCTGACTTTGACATGCCGCTATGAGAAAACTATGAGAGTTAAAAAAATGACTACAAGTGGAAAATGTAGTCACAAGTAATGTCTATAAAACCAACACTATGCCAAGCAAATATAAAATTTTGAATTTTTGCCACGTGAACAACCTTAAGGTGTCCGTCTGGGTGGAGGTATTTTGCGCGTTCGAGGCCTTGAAGTGCGGAAGCTATAAGGACGATACAGCATACACATCACGCCTCACCCTAGCCTCTAGGTGCAAGACCCTGAACTGTCGTGCAGTATTCTCGCTGACAACTCCATCTGTGAGACATTCAGTGGCGACCCTGTCATTTTATATCATAATATTGAAGATAAATGTGTTCTGTACACGTCTATATTTTTTTTAAATACTGTGCGCCAGGGCTTTCGCCCTTAACGAGGACCACAAATACACCCATTTTCGCCAAGTAGTTGATAGTATATCATAGAAATATATACAAACAAATACTGACAAAACAGAAAGTAGTTTTTTTGTCCGTTTGAACGCCCTGATGCTCAGACTACAAGGGCGAAACTTATTACTATGGCTTATAACACTAAAATACAGCGTGCCAACAGAGATCAGAATTGTCTTCGTTTTACTTTAGAGTGAGTAAGCACAAAATGATTTCGTGATAGCATGAAACAGCTTACTCTTTCACAAAAATTTGCTTTTACAAATTCGTTACATATTGTAATTAATCAGTCATTTTTTGTGCATTTTAATAGCAAAAAAATGTTATGCAAGGTATATTCTGTATTTTCCGAAACACGATTTTTTTCAATACTTTGTTACTAATGATAACTTACAAAAAATTCATGAAAGTGTTAATGTTAAAAAATTTTTCTATCACTGTATTTATTTTTCTCGTCTGTTAGTAAACACATTTTATTAATTTTCCTCAATTAATGCCATCTTTGCGTGCTACGAGCGGCCACCACGTTATTAGTAATTGAATTGTAATTTCTGAAATGTGATTGATTCGGTCATTCGCTTGTGTATTTCCCCGTGCAATGTAACGGTTTTCTAATTAATTATACCAGCATTGTGTACACGGCTAAAAAGCAAATTTCCAGTTGAGGCTTACGGCTAAAAAAAAAATGCATGCTTAATTTGATCGTTAAACGCAAAAATTCACTCGTGGGAATATTATTCCTACAAAATACTCAATACCGCGGAAGGTATTTAAGTACTGCTTGAAAAATTTTATTTGCGTAAATAGGATTGCGTGCAAATATACGAGACGTACCTTTCACCGAAATTACAAATAATTATTTTTATTATATTTTGGTATCGCTGTGAATCTGTTCGTAATGAATCAGCGTAGAATAAATGAATTCATTAAAAATCCTAGTTGTTACGTGAGAAACTATATCTCAATTGAAGTATCTACGTAAAGACTTACATTACTGTCTATAAAATACACGGTATAACAATTACATATTAAGTTATTTTGGTACCTTTATTATGTAAAATTGACAATTTTGAAAAGTAGTTTTTTATTTGATTGGTAAATGTCGTTGAATGAAGTTATTAATTACTGCGATTATTTCCGGTTAGAAAAAAAACTAAATCAATGAATTTAACTTAAGTCAATATCTCATCCACGATTTGATGTCGAGACTTTTTGTCGGGCAGTCTGAGCGACTTTGGGTGTGGAACAGCCGTTTTATGTAAAACTGTAAAAACATTTTTGTAGAACGGTGTACAAAGACTAATAAGTAACCTCCTGAAAATGACAAGGTTCAACATTTTCCCTATTAGCTCTGGAATCGTGGCAGTGTCCATACAATGTAGACATTTGCCCCGAAGGTTGTTCAAAATATTGAGTGGATTAAGACTCATCTTCGCGTTTACATTATGTCTTCATTGTTAGCATGTGATTACTGTGTGCCCAGCGCATAGCCTTAACAGTGTTAAGGAAACATTATTCAAGAGACGACAAAAAAAATTGTTTGCAAAAAGGAAAATAGAATAAAGAAACCGGTGGGTTGAGGAAGTAATAATAGTATATTTTTAACGTGTGTACGTATAATTTTTTTATCCCTCTCAGGCAAGTGAAAGAGTGTGCTGGGAGTTTTTTGGAAGTGTGAGCGACGAAGCTTCGTGTTTGAAGGAAGGATTGTACAATATTAAAATGATTGCTCTTCGGCAAATATCGTATCTGTTTGAATTATGGAGCGGGCAAATATAGCGAGAGTAAATATTTGGGCGAGCGAGGTGGTTTGCGCGCTGGAAATTAAAAGCACACAAGGAAAATAGAGCAGTGAGCTGGAGAATTGGGGTGACTGGAGGGGCGGTAAGGGCATGGAAGAGAGGAGGGGGTGGATTGCTAGGGGAGGAGACTAGAAACGGGTGGAGGGGCCTATGGCACACCAGACAGCTTAGTTGGAACTACCAATACATCGACGCGCTTTGGATGAAATATGGGTCGGTGTAGAGAAGCGCCAGGGAAGATTACATTGTGCTGGGACACGAGGGAAATGGAATGTGACGAACAGGACTGACCCTATTGCAAAGAATTGCGACTGCGAAGAAGGCTAACTGACGTGTGTACTTCCGTCTGGATCTATTTTCCCCAGCAGTGTGCAAATAGTGCCATAGTCCAATTTTATTCAGAATTGTGACGCGGTAAGTTTATACGCAGCACGCACTGTTCGCTTGTTCAAAAGTTCTTCCTAGTATTTGCCTGAACAATTTTGGTTCAAAAGTCGCTGGTTCGTATCAGTCGGGAGGACCAAAAATGCAGAGGAAAATTCTCATGAAACAGTTCTTAAATATTATTACAATGACAGACATGCACTACAAACATTGGTTCAAGTAATATTATATCGAGAGCATTCTTCTATTGATACTAAACGACCGAAGAACTGATGATGAATGGGAAGTATACACTCCAGAAGTTCTGTGATATCCATCTTCTGGGAGTATCGGTTGAAGGCCCACTGAAGGATAGGAAAGTAGGGTCTCCATTTAATTAATTCATTTAAATATAATATGCTGTAGTTCGTAATAGTGTTCTCTTATTTATAAGAATGTTAGGAGAGGTGTCAAATCGCAGGCACTGCAGCTGTAAACATTTGAAAGGTATTTAGATAGTGTTCTCTTTCCTTATTGTGATGGAATTCACCAAATTATTGGTCGAGAAAATACTAATTCTGCAGAATTACACAGGCTTATAATTTTTTTCGCCTACCCAGCTAATCGGAGAGTACATTGATGCTGGCTTTGCCACTCGATCGGTGTACACAAAATATCGGTCGAAGGCGAAGAGGAACGAGCAGTTACCATGAGAATGTGATATACTGTAGTAACGCTGTTTCCTGGGTGCATCACTGTATGCAATGATGTGCTGGCGCAGTGCAATTCAATTTTCATGAAGCATGAATCAAATTACTGCGACGCTCTTGCAGCAATTGTTTCATACTTAATATAAAGGAATACTTTGACTGTTTTGCTGAGATTAATCCTCAAGTTGCACGCAAACACACGCATATGTTACGCTTATAGTAGGCGTTAGAGATTGACAACTTGGCAAAAACCGAACTTTTTTGGATATAAATGGCCAAAACAAACATATCATAAAAATGTTTCAGTATATTCTGTGTTTTCTTTCATTACTGCTTATTCTTGCTTCAATTTTCCTCATATACTGTTCGTGTTTACATTAAAGTTCTCCATTCTGAAACCTTAACTGCAGCTAGAAATTTGTACCTTTTTCATTTTGCACAATTATTCTTTCTTGTAACGTGTATAGTTTTAATTATGTTACCTTCCAGACACACCTTTGAATATTATGTTAGCAGGGCAATTGTTCTAGGAATCAGAAAACCTTTATTTTTCGCATGTGTCCCTAAAGCTAACTTTTGTGTACTTTGATACACACGGAATTAAAATGACTTTAAATCCGGATTCACCATGAACATAATGTGGTAACAATATCGCATTCTGTCATTTACGAGATGAATTTGTGTAGATCGTATAAACAAAGGTCGTAAGTCCCAAAGTAATAAGTTTTCTTTGCCAATGGAACAGTTACAAAATTGTTACTTAAAATTATAAACAGAACATGTACACAATAGATGACTGAGTTATTCCGCAGAGCGCTAGAGATTCTATTACCAGGATATACTTAGAACAACATATCTCTATGCAGTGGAATATGTTTAATTTATACCACTTCTATAAAATGATTGATTGCATTTATATCTACCTGAAAACTTGCGTAATTCAAAACTCATATATTGTATTTGTCCCTTTATACCACTTTTTCGTCTGACCAGCTCATATGTAACATCTGGATTAACAAAGCATTTCGTTATCGACCAGATTTGGTTGACTCGACAAAATAATTGCGTAAACTCAGTTATTTATTTGTTACCTCAACTAAACCAATCGTGGTTAATTAAAAGTATTTTTAGCAAAAAAAAAAAAAACAATCATGTAACTTACACAATTTTTTCACTGTGTAGCCTACTATGTACACACGTTATCATTTTTTTTCGGCGTAGATCGGGGGAAGCCATCCGTGTATGTAAGCAAGAAGGTAGGTTAAACATTAGAAAATACAAACCCTCAGGAGAAATCTTCATGTGATTATTTTACCGTCTGAAGACAGTAAAATGGCAGCAATATGGATTGGATGCCACTGGTATGGGCGTCGATAGTAATAATAATGATAGTTATTACAATAATAGGCTTAATAATACAGCTTTTATGCGTGTGATACACTAAATTGGTGCATAGTGATTTTAAAGCAGTCTTTTTTTCTATAGGATACTAACCAGTGACCCTGTAGTTTTAAGAATAGAAAGTATGACGTACACTCATTTGAAAACCTTAATTTTTTTGCTTAACTCATAACCTACCTCCTCTCGAATAAAGGTTATTTGGAGAGAAATCAATATATTAATTTTGACAAATATTCCAGTTCTTATGTGAGGTGCTACTAACACAGAATAACAACACCGGAATTTCTTTCTCCGGATACCTCAGAAGCTCCGACCTAGTTTCGTCAGTTCCACGAGATAGGTGATTTATTGTAATCAACATTGTGCTTGGTTCCCTCTCTCAAGTAAAGTGCATTTTCAAGAAACGTCGACCCCCGAGCGTCACTCTTGGTGAAAAGAACGACAGAGTCTAAAATATAAACTTGCTCGATATTCGCGGCCGACCACGCCTGCGTACGCGGCAACCCTGGGTACATCAACACCCTGGTGACGACCACGAAGAAGGTAAATTTTAATTAAATGCACGGACTCCCTCGAATACCCGCAGCGTATCAGATGTCCGGCCACGAGAATCCCCCCAGTTGTCTAACCGACGCTCTCGTGGTGCTCTCTCTTAAAAGCTCCCCCCAAATTACACCTCCAACAAATAGCAGCTCTCGGTGGCGGCTGACGAAACTAAACCCGGCCTTTTCTCCGTATCTGTTTAACATTTATTTTCCGAATTAGAGCAGGTTAACAATAACATATACTCGAAATTGTTTAAAAATTTGAACCCTTTATGTTACCTAATAATAAAGTTAGCATTAAATTGCACCGTAGGGGGTAGGTGAAGCCACGCCCCTGTACTGACCTACTTTACAGTCTCTGTCTCTTGTCTCCCTCGTCAGTTCAAGGCCACTGGCCAGTCCTTCAGTCCATGTTTAAAACTTTCCCTTCCCTGCTGTGTTAAGAGTTAACTGGTTGTGGAACAATTCAAAACTACTTTACTAATCCTGCACTTCTCGCCAGTACGCAAAATTGAATTGAACATAAGTAACACGTAACAAATTATTGTGATTGGGTAAGATTAAACAAACAATTCTGATTACTATGAAATTTCAACGGATTCTCTACGACTATTCTAACACAACTTCTTTTAGTTATATTGTACATTCTATTTAATAATTATGAATGGCAAAAAGACTTGTTACAAACTAATTGGGCTTATTCATAATTAAAATAAATAATTTTATATATAATTATTTATTTAGGTAGAGCAACCAAAAAAATAATATTTTAGCCATTTGAGGGTCTCCGAAAACATGTATCTCATATACCTATAACATTAAAAAACACGTAAGACTAGTTTGAAATGTGTTGTGTTTTAATAGATAAATATATTTGGAAGAAGTTGAATGGTTTTGCGTAAATAAGGACCGCTGTGCCACACAGCGACACTCTGCATGTGCCAGGCGAGGACGTTATATCGTTGCTTGTGTATTACTACATCTGACTGTAAAAATTCAGAGATCGTTAACAACTCTTACCAAAACTATAAAATTTTTCAAAAATTGTATAATTTAAGTTGTACGTGAAAGACGAATGTTTATAACAAACGGAATGGTTTTGTTGGGTACACCTTATTCGCTAACGCCTCTATCACAGAAATATTTCGAAGGTCACAGGAATGTTTATAATTTAACACTGCGAAAATTTCTTTAGTTCTATTTTTAACATTTAAGAAAATCTGTTAATTGAATCTTAATTTTTGGCGATATAAACGGCGTACTTTTATTATGGGTGCTTCATAGGAACAACACTTCGCGAGAAAACTTCTTCAAGCTGTCCAGTCTCAGTAGTTCCTACTCTTGTACGTAAGAAACTATTAGTAATTTTGTCTTATTTGAAAACTTCTTGTGTAATAGTTTCAGTAAAAATACTTACGGAGGAAACACAGGCGCATAAAATAAATATTACATTCATCGCAAACTTGCTCACGTAACATTTCACAATGGTAACCAAATAGATAATGACAAGTATGCTACAGCCTTTTACAGGAAAATGCCTGACATATCACTAGCGTGTGTTAAAAAATTACCTGTATCTGAAGTGTGGCGGTTTGGGTTTGTTATAAAACGTGTTACTATGACGATTCCTACGTTAGACGATATATCGAATGAAACCTCTCAGGTTAACCTACATTTTAAACTTAAAAGTACCTAGTGACAGAAGTGTAATTACTGAAGATGCAGTTGTCATGCATTTCCTAAGTGATAAAATAGTGGAATATAGAATAAATTATTACATGTGTAATTCACTACACAGCTGTATAAATAACTCGCAAGGCAGTATTTCTGACATCACTTACTGTACTTTGCCATCACATAATTTTGTTAATAATATGAACCACAGCAAAGTAACTTAGCCGCAAAGGTACTAAGCTTGCGGTAAAGATATCTTGCCTTATAGCAAAGCAACTGACATAGTAATCCACAAACAAGACCACAACACATATCAGTTTCAAACTGCTACATGCAACGATTACACACGAGCGTCAGATATGAGCGAAGTCAAAAACACGCAATTCCTTACCAACTTATGGGTAATCTCGAAAAATAACAAGGAGTAGCACGTACTTTTTGGTTTTTGGGCAGCGTGTAGCCAAAAAAGTATATTTTACTTTACAAAAGGATATAACGCGGGATACCGCAAGGTATTTTTTGTAGGTCTTGTCGAATTTACCAATTGCTTATAAATTGCATCAGGTTTTAAATGCGTGCACAAATATGGTTATGTATATTACGATAAATGTTTTGGAATTAAATGTGGGAATAGAAATGCGGGTAGATTAAATACATATACCTGAAATAGTAAATTCAGTTGTATTTAATACGTAACGACCCTTCGTACTAAGAGACAAATGAAGTGTTTGTACAGACTAAAAGTTTCAAATTTCGGTGCGAATTCCGAAAAATACATTTACACGTATGAGTAAATCAAGGTAATTTAGTTTACGCTGAATATTTGTGTTTGCATTAATACATCTAACATTTTTTAAACTAAAGTTAATTTTGAGAGTTTTGGCCACGTTTTGGCGATTTGGCCCCACTGCGCGGCGCCCTGGCCATAACAAGAGTGCGACGTCTATAGTTACGTGACAACACATTGCCAGTCACTTTCTACGCAACAGCTACGCTGCAGTGGATACCCACATGGCCTTCGACCACACACTCTGAGGTATAAGAGACTCTGCTCGAGTGTCGCCGAGCTCATTACGTAAACGAAACTGGTTTTCTCCGCATCCTTCCGTGATATATCCAACTTCTAACAGACCCCGTCTGCTTCACCTATTCGTGAAAATAATAGTAATGACATAATTATTAAGCTTAACTATAATGCAGTTATTTTTTTTAATTGTTGTTAACAATAACAACAACGGTAATAATACAGTTTAATGCACATGTCTAAAATGACGAGTTTTACTGGTCGCCATATGGGCACGTTTAAAAGAAGTGAAGAAATTTTCTTCTCATTTTCTCCTTGCTTAAAGTTTGCCCTTAGGAAAATTGCAACCTATGCCCAGGCAACGGCCGTAGAAGAACAGGTCTGGACACACGCCTGGAAACTTGACCCCTTTGTTGTTTGGCTGCAGTTCACCAAGTTACCGCGAGTGTTGTGTGACTTCGGCGCTGCAAACAGGGCGGTCGAGCTCAAACTCCGCCCACTTTCCTCTCATTTTTTTCTAGCGTTAACATTATCAAGATAAACAATTTATCAAAACGTACGTTTTATCAATTTGTGAAATACTTTTTTCGCTCACAATCCTAAAGCATGGCTCAAGCAATCTTCACTTACTTTATAACGTGAACACTGGAAAAAAAATTGTGCGGAGTTTGAGCCCGACCGCCCTGATTGCAGCGCCAAAGACGTACGTCACTCTCGGTAACTTGGTGAACTGCAGCCAAACAAGGGGGTCAAGCAAAATACATTGGTAGACAGGTGAGTGTTCATACCTGTACTTCTACGACCGTGGCCCAGGCCTAGTGGTACATAAGAACCTGTCCATCGACATAGTTTTATTTCGTGAGAATGTTTCAAAATGCTACGCTTCCCCGAGTTGAAGCGTAAAGTCAAACTACGGCTTTTGTAATTCCGATATGAAATAACTTCAGAGATGATGTTCAAAGCAATATACTATTCGCAAAAAAAAAAAAAAAAGTACACGGGAAATTGTACAGAAAATCAAACAAATTTTTTTCTGGGGGTTGCGTTTTTGTTTAAAAAAAAATTGCTGAGGTACATTTCCCCGCAGAGCATAAATCGATAGTTCGCCTCGGCGTTTCTTTTGTTTCCTGTTTCTCCTCTACTCGGGGCAAGAGAGGGTGGGGTGTCTCAACATCCGAGCTTTTGTCCGACTGCTATTTTAAGGGAGCGGTTATTGGATCCGCTTGCTGCTGCTTCGCGCGTTGTTTGCCGTGAAAGAGTTCTCCAGTTCATCACGGAAGTTTTTTTTAATTAACAAACACAAAAAAAAATTGTTAGCTCATCGCGTTTCTCGGTTGCGGCAGGAAACAGAGAAATAAATTCCGTACTCCGCTGCTATGCTCTTGTATTTTTTTTTCTTTTTTTTTTTTTTTTTTTCGCGAGAGTAAATTTGCTAAACTTGATCCTGGAGTAATTCTGAATTTGAACTGCGCAGAAGCGGAAGCAGATTAAAAGATGAATCCCGGGGTTTGTTTGTTTGCGAGGATTGATGCGATACACGAAGCAACACGTTTCATTCCCCGTGCTCGTGTATATTCAGGTAACGAACCCTGGCGTGAACAAGAGAAGGACAAGCAAAGAAACACGTAAATAATTCTGCGTTGCGTAAAATAGAGGGGAAAAAACCTATACGAAATTTATACAGAGTTTCCGTTAGACACGTATTATTGATAAACTTTTTAAATTGTAATTTTTCGAACCATTTAAATATTCACACGGAACAGTCGTAATCAGCTTATAATTAAAAATTCTACACGTTCTCAAACTAATAATAACATTCAAGGTACCGTAAACCGTTGTGATGTTGCAACAGCGGGGTCACATGTACCCGCTTATTATTACTCGCAATTTTCGATGCTACTTTTTGATGATAAAGTCAGGTTTCGTAGCGTGGCTTAATATTATAATCTTAATATATAAAATTAAGTGTCCTGACACACTCACTCACTCACTCACTCATCAACTCACAGCCCAAACCACTTGACCTAGAACCATGAAATTTTGAGGGAAGCTTCCACTTGCCCCGTAGGCACCCACTAAGAAAGGATTTTTCGAAATTCGATAATTAAGGAGGTAAAAAGGGTTGAAATGTGTTTTAAAAGAATCCTTGATATCTCATTAACCTGGAATGGATCATACATTTTTAACTTCATAGTATTGCCCAAAGAAATGCATGTTCGCAAATTTTTCGATTTTGCGAAATTCGAATATTAAGGGGGGTGAAAAGCCGTAAAATGGGTTTTTCATTAATCCGTGATTTCTCCTAAACCATTTCAAATAGTGAGGTGATTTTTTTACAATGATGCTTAAGTAAATATCTAAAAACAATTTTTACAATTTTTTCGAAATTCGTTCTTGAAAGCTCTTAAAAAAATATAACGTGTTTTTTAATTAATCCCACTTATCTCCTAAACCAGTGGAAATATTGAAATGGGTTTTGCTTTAAAATAAATCTTACGTAAATATCAAAGAAGTAATTTCAGGATTTTTCGAAATTTGTCCTTGAAAGCTGTTAAAAAAGTAAAATGTGATTTCAAATAATCATTTCTACCGCTTCTATTTTTATAAGAATGAAGCTTATGTAAATATCTACAAATCAAATTCAGGTTTTTATGAAATTCGAAAATTAAGTAGGTGAAAAGCAGTAAAATGTTAGTCTCCCGAAAAAGAAAATGATCACGGATAAATAATTCAACAGTCATTTCTTTTTGCCAACCTACTCATAAATAAAACCTCTTTGGACTGTAGCCTGTACATACGAAAGTTTGGTTCATAATTAAAAAACATAAGCACAGAACACATAACATAACAACAGAAGCTCTGCATGAACAATACGCCCTGTGCAAAATTAGTTCACAATAGGATTCTTGCTGTTACGTTTAGCCAGTAGCAATTTTTTCGATGGATCTGAAATAATTCTTGCTGTATAATATCAACCGAAGGCTACTGAAACATATTTGAAGTGGCAGCGTATTTGGATATAATTGGAAATATAAAGTTCCTACTGCACAGCGTAAAACATAATTTACAGTATAGAAACATAATTTTTATATTAAAATTTATTATTCTATCTTTGTTTTGCTCTTGTGTATTTTTGAAGGTTAAACCAACATGGCGAACACTCACAAAATCCTTTTCTGTGATTGGTTGATGTCCTATGCGTACACACAGGAAATGAAATATTGCCACTTTTTATGTCAGCATCTCTATGCACACGACCACTTTTTTGGTGTTGTGAATCGATATGTGTGATTACATAGAGGTTAGTTCTTGTGTGAACGACCTATGTTCTATTCTTACTGCTATGTTATCAATTGTGACCCACCTTTACACTCTTTAGGTCACCAGAAACATAAAGTAGCCACTTTGATGGACACATTTTGCGCCTTCGAGGTCTATAATTGTAGACGCGGCAAGGACGACACAACGTTAGCATCATTCCTCGCCCTAGCTTCCAGGCCACGGTCGTAGAAGAACAGGTCTGGACACTCACCTGGAAACTTGACCCCCTTGTTGTTTGGCTGTAGTTCACCAAGTTACCGACAATATTGTGTTTTATTGGCGCTGATGTTACGGCGGTCGGACTAAACTCCGCCCACTTCCTTTCCGCTAAGATAAACAATTTATCAAAATGTATTTTTTATCAATGTATGAAATACTTCCTGCGCTCACAATTTAAAAGCATGGCTCCAGAAATATTTATTTACTTTATAAATTTAACAATGGAAAAAAGTGAGCGGAGTTGACTCCGACCGCCTTAACTGAAGCGCCAATAAAACACAATATTATCGGTAACTTGACGAACTACAGCCAAACAACAAGGGGGTCAAGCAAAATACATTGTTAGATAGGCGAGTATCCAGACCTGTTCTTCTACGACCGTGCTCTAGGCGCAAATCATTGAATTGGCGAGCAGTCTTCTCTCCGACAACTCGACTCTATGACATTCAGAGGTGACCCGACCATTTTATGACGCCATATTAAACTTAAAACTGTATTGTACACACATTACCTTTAAAAAGATAATAAGCCCAGATTTTAATACTTATAAAAAGGATCGCAAAGATACCAGTTTTCGCCGTTTTCGGCCGCTATAAAATATGCTTTAACGAGTAGTGGTGAACCTGAAACGGGAATGCACACGTGCAATGTTCTTTGAATTATATTTCTAAGCAAACGTTACACATGCGCATTGAGCAGTTTTTGAATAATCTTGTAACGGCCGCTCGGTGGCCCTGGCAGACGGGTTCCTATTACTGATGTTTTTTTTTTCTTAATCCTGAAAGGGAACAGATGTCGCAAAACTGTTACATGTAAATGTTGCAATTTTTTGTACTGTGTAATGTGTAATCTAATTTTTTAAAACATATGTTTATATTATTTTGGTTAGTAATTAAATTTTCTTAAAGTCAATTACAAGCCAAAATTTTAAAACTTATGATTTAAAAAAAAACAAAGGCTACATAGTACAAACAATTTCTAACATTTATACGTAATGAATTTGCTTTATATGCTCCCTTTAAGCATTAAAGAAAAATTAAAATTACTAAAATAGCATAAATAGAGACATGTGGGCCTTAACAGTCCCTGAGACTCCAGCAGGCTGTCAAGACATTTGGCTCAGATTGATAAAGATTTGTTGAACATAATGAGTTGAGCTTGTCGCTTAGTAAAAAAAAAATTAACTTCCAATAAAATTATCCCGGATACACAATAATCATGTTAATGTCACTGAGTAAACCGTTCAGCCTAATTGAATTCCCAAGTCAACCCACTCGACTATTTTTCTCTGTACTGACTATACAGGCAGACAGACGTGTCTCAACACCTGCGTATGAATAGAAAACGTGGATCATTGTTGACCGTTCAATTAACTCCTGCTCTTACTGCCCAACAGGAATTGTTTACTCTATTATGCTCAATAAATAAGACCATAAATGACATCATATAAGATTTTTTTCTCCCGTTTTATACGGCTAACACAAGACACGGAAATACTATACGGTTGCCTTTTACAGGTGTCAGATGAAGTAAAAGGTGTAAAAAAAATACAGCTTGACAAAAAATAAAATTTTTTTTTGTGATTATATGTTTTTATGTCACTCTTATTAATTAATTTAGGTAGTCAGATTCTTAAGTATAATATTTAATGAAACGGTTATCCGTTTGTTGATTTTTCGTAAACATTTAAGCTTATGTATATTTAATTTATAACTATTTTGTATCAACCCCAACATATCCGTTTAAATAACGCTGAATAATTATACGTGACCAATGCTTCATTTTGCAAAAAGCGATTTCATTGAAGAGACATGAATTTCCTTTAACTTGTATACACAATATCCTGACATGCGTGAGAAATGTCTTAGCCACATTACGTGATGGAGAATGTAGTACCAGCAACAAACATTGTTAAGTAATCACCGTCTAAACGTACAAGAAAATTAGGCTGGCGTCGAAGATTTTCGCAATTTTCCGTTTCACTTAATAATTTATATTAGCGTTAAATTATGTCCCACGTAATCTAAATTAGCTTGGAGCGGACTATATGCTTTTCATGGTAAAGCCAGGGGGAAATGATCTTTCAAGTATAGTTTATCATTAAAATATTACAATTTTTTCAAGTGGTACATTCCGTTCTTTCTTTAGGAAACGCCTTAACTAGCGCCATTTTGCGCCTTTAAAACTTAATTTTTCCGAATGAAAGCCCCCTGAACCCTTCTTTGACTCAGGGTGTGGCCAAAGCTACTTTTTAAGGAATGCTTCCCCCCCCCCCCCAAAAAAAAATAAAAACCTATAGCTGGATCCGCTCCTCAGTAAAGTTGCCACTTCTGTAGACCGCGTTGTCAAGAATACTTACAAACATATATAGTGTAATACCCTCGGACGTTAATTTCTGAGTATGATGAAATATATATCATGTATGCATGGAGAGGAATGATTCGCAAGGTAAGTAATTACCTACATGCTAGAATCCAGTGTCATATGTATACTCAAGCCCTGCCTGATCGTTGTGTGTGTGTGTAGGCCTATATATATCCTATATATTTATGTATGTACCCTTATGTGTGTTAACAGAGGATGCGAAACAAATAATGGCTAAAAATTAATAATACTAATAAGACTTCAAAATGTGGTTACATTACCTTGAAATGGTTAATATTATACTACAGATTGGAGAGATGATTGAATTTCTTATATGCTATTAGCGATTTGGCAAGGGACTGTTACAGCCGCCAGTAGTGGATTTAGAAATATATTATTTTTAGGGAGGGGGGGGGGCTTTATGTGATTTTGTAGATTGTATAAAATACCAGTCATCTAAAAAAAGTTTGGTTGTTTATTGTTGCGTAACATTAAAAATAACTTACGTACAAGTAGGACACATAAAACGTACTTGGATCATCATAGAGCAAAACTCCAGTTTCCTTGAGGTGACTGCACATACTTTGGCTACGTAATGTTGAACACGATTTGCGGGGGGAGGGAGGCCCCTGATAACCGCTACTAGCGCTGGTACCAGTAATAAGGGAGAGGATTTTTCATGGGATGCCCGTAGCCAAGGGGGGCCAGGTCGGGCAACGCCCGACCTGGGTACGCTATTGCCCGACTTGTCACAGTAAATGTATTTATATATACCCGCGAAAAAACTTGAAACACCAGCAGTTCAGCCTCTCCTGGATAGTGGTTTGCCCGACCGAAAATAAATTTCTAGCTACGGGCCTGTTTCATGTTGCACTTATGGAAATAACTTTAGGCGAACAGCCGAACATTGTCTAAGAACAAAGTTGTTTTCTATAACCGCCAGCATAAAACAGCTCCCTTGCCGATGCCAGTGCCACAAGCGGTGAAAATTATCCTCATTATCCCTTGCCAAACTAGTAACACAGAGCTTCGTAACTAGTGGTACAACAAGCCTTACCTTGAAGAGATTGTGTATGCACTTTTTGAACCACATGTTGTGTTTTTTTTTTTTGTTTTTTTTTTTTCAGCCAACTTGTATATTTCTGACACTTAACAGCAGTGTACGAAATAATCAAAGAATACAGATTTCACTGCATTCAAAAATCAAAACTTTTATTATTTTTTACAAAACTTATTAAAAAATGCTTAGTTAACCGTGAACAACAAATTCAAGTCTTTAGCTGTATTCGAATCTGCCAATTTGGAAATTTTAGGTTTAGGGATTTTCTGCGGATATTTTCAAACGTCGAATTTCAACGTTGCGCGCGGCAAAGTCGGAAAGTATTTGTTAGATGGCATTTCGATGTATTTTGTTACTTTTCTAGCATTCGAATTCCTTAGGCCTATACGAAAAGTCACTCAATTAGGTCAGGTAGAGTAAAATTTCAACTCGTTACATTTACAAAGTGGTCCAAGGGAAGTCTGGTTGCGTCTAAAAATGTGAACCTGGCTATTTATTTGCATTTATTTGTTCACAACCTACGTAATTTGTAGTAATCTAGCGAACTAAGTCACGTATCTGATGCATTCATAATAACTCTAGAAGGATGGTTTTCGTAAATATCTTTTGAAAATAAATGATATATTTCTTTACTGTAGCATCGATAGACTGTTTTGGTTGCTTAGTCTTTCATTGTAATAGACATACAATAAAATACGATACTAGCAATTTATTTTGTAAATTTATTACAACATTCTAAATTTTTTTTTAATAATTTAAATAATCGGTAGGTATCATACAGTTGACATACAGTATAACATGGCAATATTTTATTGTACAATATATAGGATAATGCTTGTAGATCTACGATATTAGTTTCAAATGAAATACGGGGGAAATCAGCTGACGACTTTACGGAACTATTTAGTAATTTAGTGTGCTAGTTTAGAAAAGAAAATTGTAGTACCTAAATCCTATAGCACAATGACCATGAACTTAACACTTACATAGCTATTGTAATAGTATACAGTAAACATACACACATGCGCCGAAGGCATGTTACATTGGTATAAATAAGCTTTGTAATAAGAGATAGGAACTGGGCTGTTATTGTTTAGAAGAAATGTGTTGATACATTGGTTACGTGTAGCAAAATAAAGAAAATATAAATATTTCCAATAACAATATTATACCGCTTTTAATTGCAACTGAAGATTCTTCGTACAGAATTATTTTAGTTTATACTGTGACAATCAAAACCTCTAAAAAAATTTCCAACAGTTTCTCTCTTCATAATCAAAGATATTAAATTCGTTTCGTTGTACAACCAAGATCAACACAAGCTTTTCGTTCTCTGCAATGAACTTGATCCAACTTTTCTGAGAACGTAAACTTGCCTTGTGTATGCGCTTATCTCTATGTACGATTGTAGCTAGTATATCCAAGTTAGGCTTAATTCTTGTGTTTATTTATTTGGACATTTTACGCGCCCACAAACAGCACAAGGCTTAGTAGAGGGACAGTGCGGATAGGAGGTAAGCGTAAGCCAGGGTCTGTTTATGGAAGTATCTCAGCATTCCTATGGATAACCGAAATCAGGATGGCCGGAGACGGGGATCGAACCGGGGTCTTCCGAATGCAAGGCGAGTGATTTGCCACTGTATTAAAAAAAAATTCGATAGTAGAGGCAAAAAATTAAAAACATTTTGTAATGGATTTTAAAACATATCAAGACGTAGTCTTTGAAATGTAGTAACAGTGCGAATTTTTTAATTTATTAAATGTTGATTTGTTTTTGAGGCCTATAAGAACTAAAAACATGTAAATGTTGGCTTCGAAGTGCCGTTATGGGAAAACTGGTTGAGCTAGTTTTTTTTTGTAACAGAAAAATGTACTCGCAAGTAACGTATGGAAAACTAACACTATCGCATTCAAATATAAAATAACGAATTTTTCCCACTTGGAAACCTTTAAATCTCCAAAATTTTAGGTCCTGAAGTTGGTCACACGGTCGATTTAGTAACTTGAATCTGGCAGTCTCCTAGCGGTTTTGAAAATGGCTTTTACTGCAGAGGTGAGATGGCGTGGCTTCGGGAATTAGCGTCGCGGTGGCTTGTGGGAACGGTGAATATTGTGGTAGAAGGTGGTGGTCGGGGTGGGGAGCTGTTAGCCTTGTGGGACAGGCGCACGTGTTGAAGGGGACCGTTGCAAGGGAGGATGTTGTAAAAAGTGTGAGACGTCGTGGGAGGAAGCCCCACCCTGGAGACAGGTGTTGCCCTCTATCATGGACCACACAAGTCATTGTCTCTCTCGACTCGGGCCCAGGAGAGCTCTTATTAAGATGACTGGACCGCCAGAGGTACGACACGAGTGCTGACGAGAAACACTCCCAGCGTCAAGCCGCCCCTGCACACCGCCCTCAACAAGTTTTCACCACTGCACCTACGGTATAGGCGGTTCTCAATAAAGTCAACACTTATTGGCTCAAATTAATATTTCAAAATATTATGTATTATGGCCTCAGTACGATGCAACCTGGATAAGATACTTTGATGTTACTTAAGGGTCTTGGACCTGTAAAATTTCAGTTTCTTATATTTGTGCCAAACACCTTTACATTTTACGTATCAGATAACATGTCATTTCCCAAATAAAAAAAGTTACGCTCTATGGTTTTTTCATAATCACTCATCAAAGTCTCAAAATGGCCGTTGCAGTGTAGGCAAAATAAAAATAAAATAATTAACTAACGAATTCAAAATTACAGGAACTGAAAGTCAGAGTATCAATGTATTTTATAACTTGTTTGACAAAAGTTAATTTTAAAATTTCATTGTTGATGAATTGTTAAAAATACGAACATTTATCCCTTTGTATTTACAAAAGTATATTGAGTGGTCCATATAACTTAGTATCAATACGAATTATTTTATTTCTACAAATTAATTACTTTTTTTGATAGTGGCTACGTCGCAACAGCCGTTTTGTGATTTTGATAGGTGGTTATACTAAAACGATGGGACTTAAATTTTTTCATTTGGGGAAATGACCCTTTATCTGATGTTTAAAAGTTTAACAATGTTTGGCACAAATATAAAATAATTAATTTTTACGGGTCCAACGTTATTTTATAAATTATCTGAAAGTAAAAAAAGGAACTAGGGTTTCAAAAGGGATCACTTAATTCTGAACTACCAGGTATTCTGTTTGCCTGGCTGCCTGCTAGCAGGACAGCCACCTTTGTTCTGTATAATATTTATATACATTTTGTGTAGTAATGTTTATAGTTATTGTTTGTTGTTAGAGAAATCCGTGTTAGGAAAAACAAAAAATTTATGAGACTCTGTATGGACTTCAGAAACTGCTCGTAAGTCTAACATGTGTTTAATTAATAATCACGTTCGCAAATTCAAATGTAAAAATTTTGCGTCATGTCCATCAGATTGATAAGCTACCCGTTTATATGTTGATCGTGATTTACGGGGAAGCCGAAATTTTTTTCAATAAGCAACCTGTAGCGGTAACAATGATAATATGCGGACACGCGAAACCAGTTAATGTTGCCATGAGGAAATAAACTTTCGTAAGTTGGTTGAATGCAAAATAAAAAGGACTGAAAGTTAAGCCGTGTTGTCGACATTTCTAATTTTGTATAATGGCTGCCTTGTCGCATAAAACAAAACTCTGTAATAGTGTGTGTCTAGAATAAGCATAGGCATGTTCAACGAAGGTACTGAGTGAAAAGCATTTCTTTAAATATAAAGTAATATAAAAAGTGCTTCCTAATATAAACTAACATGCCAATCTTTGTAGACAGTTATTAGGCGGCACAGTGATGATCCTGGCTTGATATCTAGTGCCTGGGGGTTCCCGGTTTTCGGATGAGAAAAACATGTCAGACGTTGCTGATGATATGCTGTTTTTTTATTTTTTTTTTTTTTTATTTTTTTTATTGTCGTTCCCGTGCACCTCACCCATGCATTCTGCCGCAGCTGTATATTCTCGAACACTCGTCCAGTTCTCTCCAATCCGCTCATTGTTTTACTTTGACATTACTTCAGGCAACAAACCTTTTTATTTTACGATTGTGTAAAATACTAGAGATACATTACAAGTGATTCATCACACACACAAGAGCACAAACGTATTGAATTCGTTTGTATTAAAAATGTAAATTTGCTACTGTACAAGAAAACATAAAACTATGGACCCTACCCCCCCCCTCTTCCGTGTGTGTGTCTGTATATAGATATTGAGTACTGCCATATTAAACGACGAATCACAAATCAGGAAAATGTGCGATACGACGTGAAACCCCATGCATGAAAATTAAGGATTAGGAATAATATTTTCTGCAAAATAAAAAATAAAACAACCGCAATTGACATTTCTTGGCTGTTAATGTGTGGATACAAATCTATACTCATTGTAAAAATATTTTGACTTCAGTTATTAGGCTTAAGGAGCACTAGAAGGAGGAAGGACAAGTAATGGCATGTTAAATTATAGGTTATGCCCCGTAGCTCAGACATTATTTGTCCCCAATTACGTGTTTGCTCACATAGGTGCAGCCCGCATAGCGATAGCATCTTTAAGGCTGTTATTTTTTTTTTCGATACTCTGAATACTGAGATCAAATAAGTAATTCCATTCCCAAAACAATTGAAAAAAACTCAAAATTGTTTTTCGCACATTTTAATTCATGTAGAAATGTTTTCACATTTTTCAGCAATATATGTTGTGAATGGTTGCTGAGTCTCCCCTCCCCAGCAGCACCCTTAAGGGCCATCCCTAGATAATAATACCTAATACGACTTTATTAATGGCGAAGTTAAGGCGATGTCGCCTTGTCTTACATTGGACCATAAGAATTTCTGTCTACAGTTTACAATTATTTTTTCACATTTCAAACTTAAATCTAAGGCAATACTGAAAATAAAAAGAAAAAGTGAACTAGCTATATGCCATGAGAAAACTGATATTAGCATGGTAATATATGTCGTAATTTAAAAAACACCAAAGACATCACATAAAATACAAACTATATTAACGGGGTTCAAAGAGAAGCAGAAAATAACAATAACATGTAGATTAAATAAAGTTATGAAGTAAGACTAAATATCATGCTGCCCAAGATTTTGAGCAGTATTTATTAAATGCACAGTAGACAAAAAACTGTATGATAAAACCAACCTGAACTACGAAACAAAAATTAACATGCTAAGTTAAGGGCGCGGTCTACCGCAATTTTCATCACCATTTTTTATTTTTTATTTGTACCAGATATATTTTTTTTTTCCTATTTTAGACACAACATGTGACTAAATATGGCTCTTATGAAATTTTTTACCTTTCATGGTTTTCGCGTAATGGCTTGTTAAAGTCATATTTTGCATGTTTCTGTTTTAACGACTACACTAAAACAGACTGATATACCAAACTAAAAAAAATCACATTGGATAAAGACATTGCAGGCTACAATGTCATGCTCATAAAAATAAAGAATAAAAATTATGTGAATTAAAAAAAAATGCTGAAACTGAAAATAGAAATTAAAAATATCCAATATTTTTTTTAAAATACAAATAATTATTATTCTTTATTTTTATGAGCATAACATTGTACCCTGTAATGTCTTTATCCACTGTGATTTTTTTTAGTTTGGTATATCAGTTGTTTTAAGTGTAGTCCTTAAAACGGAAACATGCAAAATATGAATTTAACAAGCCATTACGCGAAAACTACGAGAGATAAAAAAATTTCATAAGAGCCAAATTTAGTCACATTTTGTGTCTAAAATAAGAAAAAAAAATATCTGGTACAAAAAATAATAAGACAATTGTGATGAAAATTGCGGTAGACCGCGCCTTTATAAGTCAATATGGTTACAATTAAGAATAAAGATCATGTGTACAAGTGAAATGAAACACTAAATAATTAATACATAAATAGCAATGTAACAGAAAATAAGCAAATAACGAGATAAAGTGATGTACTCTAAATTAATCATGATAGCTTACAAACTCTTTGTTAGATTATCAAAAACTATATTTAATAGTAATAATAACTATAATAGGCCCTTTTAAATAACCATATAAATAGTAGAACAATTCAATATTAACATTCATTCATAAAACTGGACATTTCTGATCTTTACCACAGTTTTAAACGTAAAAAGTTCCGTACCCTTAAAAAAAAAAAAAAAAAAAAAAAAAAAAAAAAAAAAAAAAAAAAAAAAAAAAAAAAAAAAAAAAAAAAAAAAAAAAAAAAAAAAAAAAAAAAAACTTTTGTATTTTCTGTTTTACACACATTTTGCGGCAACCCATTCCACTGTCGCGATGCAGACACAGTGAAATATTCAGCAAATATATTTGTTTTGTGACGCGGAATGGAAAGCTTGTGCCATCTTTTGATCTGGTGTTGACATCATGCAAGGAGCGTAAGTAAGGAAAGTGTGGTGTAGTGGTATTAAGAATTTGGTGTAATAATGTTAGAGAGTGAAGAGTTCGTCTTGCATTAAGTTTCAGCCAGGAAGCTTGGTTGTAGAAATGACTCGCGTGGTCTCTAGTTAAAGGTTGTATACTAGGCGTATACACATGTTTTGCTAACACTGTAAGCGTAGCGTAAGTTGATCAGTGATATAGCTGTAGATAACATCACAATAGTCAAAGAAGGATATTACAAGAACTTAAACAAAAATTTAATTTTGTAAGAAGTTTTTAAGGCGTTTTATTGCACGACAGGTAAAATGTATTTTCTTACAAATTGAGTTGGTATGAGTTTTGCAAGTAAGACTTTCGTCAAACAAGACGCCAAAAATGTTAACAACTGTGATGATATTTAGTTTTGTATCAGCAATCTTAACACATGGTAGGGTGTCCTTTTTAATATTTGACAACAGCACTGGGAAGCCTATCAATATGCAAGGGTTTTATTAGAATTGATAATAAGTCCATTTCTTAACGACAAGCCGGATGCTGCTTTCAAACCTAGGTTCATGCGTTCGTACACAATATTTACATTATTTGTGCGTTCAGATACATAAAGTTGTACGTCACCCGCATACAAGTGGCATTTACTATAAGCAAAGTGCCGGGATAAATCAGTAATGAATATGGTGAATAGAAATGGGCCAAGCACTGACCCTCGTGGTATGCTGGAGTTCACTGGTCGCCAGATAGATTTAGAGCCATCTGAGATTACTTGTTGATTCCTTAGAGTAAGATAAGATTTGAGCCACCCACATGCACTTTCGGAAAAGTTAAACAGTAACATTAGCTTTGCGAGCGATGAGTATGTGATGATCTACCGAGCAGTGTGAGAAGAGTTAGTTCTCTGTTTTCCGTGGCCTGTCTTATATTATCTGTAACATTTAGGCTGTCATTGTGTGTGACGCAGAAAATCGTAGAACTGGTAAGGTTGCCGTTGACCGACGTAGGTAATGCATTATCGCCTCTCCGCGCAAGCTACTCAGCTGCCGTGCAGTGCTTTACTGGTATCCTATTTCCTATGGGACTTTAAGCGGTGACCATATTATTTTATTTGTCGGCTGCATAGTTCAAAGTCTAACGCTTGTTTCTTTAGTTGTGTTTTTCGAATCCGGTTGTAATTTTCCCAGGCTGGGAAAGTCATTTTTTCCTTTTTGAGGGGCCTACAAATGATGTTTCAAAAAAACGTGCCAAATTTTTAAAACAATAGCGACATACGCAGTTTGAAGTGTGTGTTCTTTCTGTATAAAGCGCATTAAATAGTTTCGTCAGAAAGGAATGTTTGTATCTCGCTGTAACGCGTTTGAAGCGCAGATAGAGACCCCTTAATGACGCCGCCTACCACGCCCTTCAAATGCGCTGTAGTGTGTTGGTAAATATACGTCTCTTTTAAGAAATTATTCTACATGTGCCCACTGTGCCAATCTACGAAAAGAATACACTCTTACGACAAGGACAGTGCGTCATTGTTGAAACACCGTGCTCATTAAGAACGTTTTCGAATAATCTGCTAACGACTGAAGCTCGGCTCACCACTCGACGACCTGAGACTGTGGCCACCTTAAGGCGGCCCCCTACCTCACGCTTCAAATGCGTTGCAGTGTGTTCGTAAACCGGTTTTTTTCTACCAAAATATTCCACGTGTGCCCATTGTGCCGACGCACGAAAAGAAAAACCACTTCAGACAAGGTCGGAACCTCATTGTTAACACGCCACGTTCATTAAAATCACTGTTTCTAGGCCCTCCAACATGGCTAAATGTGGCCTTTTCAGACTGTCGTACTTCAATAAACCGTATGTACGTGGAACTCAGAAACGTGCACTCAACTCTACTACAGACTTTCAACCAATAAAATTATACGATCATAGCTTAAGGATGTTAAAATGCGATAAAATCATAATTTCACATTTTTATGAAATATGTTAGCTTTTTTAGAAAATATTTGTGATTATAGTTTCCTCTTGAGAAACAATATAATAGCTCACAGAGTTTTCTCATAACGGTGCGTCAGTCAAAATTTGTATGTTACACTGCCATGCAAATAGTGAAAACCAATTGACTTAGTAAAGGAAATAATTCACGATTAACTATCATCACGTCAGCCACGTAATAAATTATTTAGAAACCCACAAAGTTATAATTTGAATTTTTTTTAAAAATATTGCCAATATACTGTTACAAGTTTGAGCGCACAAACTTTATATCTGGGCAATTCCCATGAGTTCTTTGGGATAGAGGTCTATAATTACAAATAAAAGAGTTAGATTAAGTACTGGATTTAATAGCTCACAAAGCTATGAAATACACAAAACAGTAATCAACTAGAACTCTCACAACACAATTAGTTATGCACACAATTACTCCTGTGTCACAGACACGTTAATTAACTTTGAAAATTAAAGCA
>PNEQ01026265.1:0-12022 GCA_003012365.1 Medauroidea extradentata | reverse complement strand
TGATGAAAATAGCGGTACTCCGCGGGAAACTCGGTTCTTACATTTTCGTCTTATTTTTTCCTAAGGATTCACCTACCAGCGTTTGTCGGTGTTATTCAGACTCACACTGTATGTACGTATGTATGTTTGTATGTGTCTATATATATATATATATATATATATATATATATATATATATATATATATATATATATATATAAAGAGAGAGAGAAAGAGGCCTACACACATATATACACACTTTTATGTTCGTAGCGTATCATAGTTGTAAAAAACTATTTCAAGTTATAATTGTCAATTTTTTTTCCATGCCTGAGTTACTTAATAGCACAAGGTACTAAAATACAAATAATTTAAGCAAATTATACACGTGACATCACGACCATTTTTAATGGTGGTTGTTGGTTCGACTTCTTCGTGGTTAATTGATTTCGTGTTCTCTTTTTTAATTTCAGGTTGCCAACGTTCGAACTATTTTGTAGTATAGAGATTCCTGTTAAGTGTATAATTAGATACTGATGTGGATAAATATATTTTTTATGTAAAATACTGTGAGTTAAATGTTTGCTCAGATAAGGGGAACACAAATTTACAGGCAATAGAAATGTGCCCCAGTGACTATTGTCGTTTGTTTGACAATGGTTCCTTTTTTAGTTGTAAATAACAATAGTTTTATTGAATTTGCTGCAAAATTATTTCGCATCAAATTAATCGTAACAGATAGCTGTCATGTTTTTTTTTCTATAGGCTCTAACGGCATTTGAGGTTTAGTCGATGTAGCGGATAAATATTTACTTACGCGAATGTATTGATTAATTGATTGAGTAACTTTCTTTGCGGTTTGGTTTAATGAAGTGAGTAACGTACGGCAAATTTTATACAGTTTTTATAAAAAGAAATACATACACTACGATACTAATTAGAGAAGTTGATGAGCAATGTTTTTAAAAAGTGTATTTTCAAACTATTAAATTTCCTTTGGTCTTGTTGCGCTTCAATTATACGTTAGAAGAACATATTGGAATGAATATAGTTTACTTTAACTGACCAATAGCATACTCCAGGCCTAAAAAGATCTTAGGCCGTGTCCCAACTCACTGAAAGAGTACTCTCTCGTCCACTCTTGACGTCACAGAGGGTACTTTCTATTGTCCCAACTCAAAGGGAGAGTGTGCAATAGGAGAGTGAACGAGAGTGAGTGACGATGTCCCCTCGCAGCTCACTCTCGCACCCTCTGTGGCAGCCATATTGCTTTAAGGTTAAACAAATTTATTTGTGCTGGTTAAGAATTATTTTTACTCGTTGTTCGTTGTTTTAATCCGCCGTTCTTGTATTTAATAAAAATATTATAGTAGATAATAACAATTACCTACATTAAATACATCGTAGTTATTACAAAATCCCGATTTATCATCCCGTTTACTTTCGTGGCCTTGAGTTAAACTATACAGCCACTGCGATTTATTAAAAACACTGAAAATTAAATGAAATAATGTCCTCAGTGGTATCAATATATCGTGTAATTTTAACAGCAGTGAAGTCATTCAATGTTTATTTATTTATTTTATATTTGAGGCATGTATCTAAATGAATTCTTTCGCAGTGTAGATTATTTATTTATATACTTACAATTACTGCCGATAGAATGCAGTGTGCCGAGTGCATAGTGCGAGAGTAGACGTCCCAATTCGAATAAAGTGAGCCAGAGTGGCCGAGAGGGAGAGTGGGTAGTGAGAGTGTACACACTCTTGAATTGAGACACAGCCTTAATTCTACAGTATGTTACGTATTAGAATATTTGCGCAATTAAAAAGAACAGAAATATAAAAAAGCTTTGTTGTTACAGCCACCCCGGGTAGTTTTGTAGTTTTTAAAATATTGTTTTTACAGCAACATATTTTCAAATCGAAGAATCACTACATTGTTTTGTCACAAGTATATCGAATTTGAGTCTCCTACAGCCTCTCCAATTATTCTGACATCCTCTACCTCCACTTAGTTTCAAGAGATGACGCTCTGGCAATTTAATTGAAGATAATTCCGTGTAAGATACAGTATAATAACAACAGAATCAATGCGAAGGCAATGCAAATCATTAAATCCCTCACAAGTAAGATAAACAATTATTTAAACCCTTATAAAAACACAGTACTGGACCGTGGACTGTTTTTCTGTTCACCTTAAACGATGACAAGCTGGGCTTGGTTACCAGTAGGATTGGTTGTGTTAACATGTGTTTTTTAGCGCTGTTCGTCGCTGCTTCATTTTCAGTTCACTTTACGCTTTTTGTTTATGAATTAACTTAATTTTTCAATTTGCATGTCAAAATTTCAATACAAAGTAATTCGTATTAATGTATTATTATGGAAACACTACAAAAATTTTCAAATTTAATCTTCAGAATATATTTACGCATTACCTAAGGTGTTTTAAAAAAGAAAGTAATTTTGCATAAAATTAAAGTGTTGCGTTTGATTTCGTCAGATATTGTGATATTTATCGTATTAAATTTAGGGACGTTTCTTTGAACTGTGTCGTCCTAAAAATCTTATATAAGCAAAATAATCTTGATGGTTTAGTTCTCCCCAAACCTCTCCTATGCCTTCAAATTTTTCTGTACTAAAAATAAACTTTGGAAGGAAAATAATCATATAACTTTTACTTGTAAGATGCAGTGATAATGTACCATTGTATGCGATTATATTCTCCTGATGTGTTGACGGCTTTGTCATTGCTCTGACCTTCATCATCCGGGGTATCAATTACGTATTTTAGAGTGCTGGTTACAACTTCACTTAAATTTCTTTCTGTGTGGTTGTGAATTTGAATAAAACGCAAAAACATATCCAAAACGTAACTGCGGAGGTAACATCTAGGTACACAGCTGATCTGTTACATAATTAAATTAATAATTCAATTTGAAACAAGTTATTGTTGTACAAGATATGTTAAACATGTACTTTTAACTTTAAAAATATATTTCACAGTAAAGCCAATTCATAAAAATGTATGAATAATTTATAAATTTAATCCAAAAAGTGAGGTCTCCTAGAATGTGGGGCCCAGAGCAAATGCCGCTTTTGTCCCCCCCCCCCCAACCTGTTCTACCCCAAAAATAGCGTTAACCTTTTTGAACAGCTACTATTTGGCAAGTTTTGGCAGCTAGCAAATCAGCGCCGAAACTATTCCAGTACCAGTGGCAATGCGAGGCCATGATCCAATGCAAACGATATTAAGAGAGGTTAATTAATTGCGGGAATACTTGACTGTTGGCTGGGTTTCAATGCACGTTCAGTTTACCAGCAGATGACTGGCTTTCGCTTTTATGTGGAGCTGTTGCCCTATTTGACTGATCCAATAAGAATCTCGCTGTTGTAATATTGATGCCTATTATTGGTTTGCAGACAACTACGTTGTGTCAGACGTACACCACCTAATCATATGTGTTGTAATTAACTACAGCGTTTTCAAGGGTATGTTGGCACAATTCATGTTCGCGATATATCATCCTTTCATCCTTTCTAACCATATTACTAGTGCCACGATTTTGTCGCGAAAAGATTTTTGCCCCACTTTGTTTCAGTGACTCACGTGCACGTCAGCAGTTCTGTTTCAAGTTTATTGGCAGCGTGTCTTTGTTCAGATACGTTTCTCATTTGACTACACCAATCAGAATAAGATTATTGTGAGTCTGTACGTCTATAATTTGCCAAGGCAAGTGAGAGTAAAATCATCCAACCACAGACGATGTAGCAGAGCTGCAGGTGTGCACATGACTCATTGAAACCAAATGTTGCAAAAATATTTTCGCCATAAAATCGCGGCTCTAGATATTACACGTGACTATGCGCTGTGACCGTGGCGGTATCGTGCTTGCTGGTCGCATCAACTGAACGTGTGCTGCGAAGACCGAGGTGCATTACTGACGAATTTCTTTCTCGCCTTGAGATTGTACCTGACACTACCACTCTAATACTTCCACAGACAATCCAGAGGGGTTTATAATCAAGCTAAGCCCCGCTTTCCAGGGGATACTCCTCGTCTCTACAACCTATATAGTGATCACGATAGTGATGATGGGAAAAATGTCCACATTGTTGTGTAGGTACCTGAAAATTTCGCGTTTTCTTTTGGGCAAAAGCTATAATTCGACAATTGAAAGTTCTTGCTACTTTGGCAATCAGTCATGGCCGTCTCTAGAAGAAGGTTGGAGTCTTGAACGTGGCAACGTTGCATCGGAGGCCTGCTGCTGGTCGTTCATTGGCTGCCCTAGTCAGTGTAGATGAGTACACGCCACTAAAGCTGCATCTATACACGTTGCAGAGAATAGGATGGCCAAGAAGTGACAAGCAGCAGTGTTGACACATTCAAAACTCCGGCTTTTGACTAAAGACGGCCATAAATCAATTCTTTACTTAGATGACAATTGATAGACGTCCTTGAACCAATAATAAAAACGACAGTAATGAAAGCCCATATCACTGTGTCAGCGAGCAGACAGCAGTGTTTGCTTTCATGTTGAATACACAGACTAGCGTACCGTTTAGTAAGTCTGGACATTTTTCCAGTCTCTACTGTCATGTTATCGTATCAATTACTAGAATTTACTAGCCTACCTTATTTTTACATGCAGCTTCTATAGTTTCAATGAAGAATTGTATAATTAAAGGCACGAGTATTTCGCGTATTAATCTGGCAACAGCGTAGACTTCTCAGACCTATACACACACTGGCCAAAGTCAAATATCCATTGTCTTCTAACCGTAACACGTGTTACCACAACGACTTGTTTCCTTATTTATCACTGGCTTGCAGTCGTCGAAGATGTGTGAAAACAGATGTCGTCTAATCACAGGAGTAGTGAAGTATACAATATTGACATTCAACCTGACATAGAATCAATACGCGAAATAATCTTGCATACATACATCATCCGTTAATATTTTTTTCGCTTAATATTATTTCCTGATACAGAATGTAAAAAACAGGTATTGAAATAATGAACCGTTTATTTACTGTTCCCGGTATCTAAGTGTACACTACTTTCGAATTGAAACATCAAAATATGTCGTGGCAGAAAAAGTGGTTGAGGCAATGAATTTTCTACACTTTTTGTATACAAGGCAATGGATTTAATTCTAGTTTTTAAATAATCCAGAAATTCTAGGATAGATTAAATTTTTCTACGAGTCTCTCTTTGCAAAATTTTTTAATTACTCTGGAAGATTTATGTAAGCCCTCTATTACGCCAGTTAAAGTTAAAAATTACTGAACACGTTCAGGTACTTTTACTCAGTAGTTGATTATGATGCCAATGGAGCTAATTCAAACAACTTTCTATAGAAAAATTAAGGAAAAATTCATGGCATTTGAGCAAGAACTAGTATATTACACTTGCAGTGCATATGTAATTTTAGTATTTACTGTGTACAAGTGCAATAACTGTTACTTTTAATTTTAAATGATTATTGTGACATTCTTATAAAAAATATTAACTACACAATAAAAATTCTTAAAAGTTTGTAAGGCATTGAATGCAAGAATACAAGTAAAAAGCACTTTATTAAAAAGCATTGAGTAATTTTCAAGAAATATATTCAAAGACACTTATTTCCCTCAATTATTACTTTCTCGTCCTGGCAACCTGCCATCAGGGCAGATATTTGTGATGATAGTCAACAAATCCTAACAAGTAAACTTTTCCATGTTGATTTTTCGTGTTTAATTTCTCTAAGCGTAACGTATTTTAGACAAGTAATATATTTCACGCAGTTAAATAATTGTGAACATAGTAGTATGACATTTTCTTCCTGTGATTTACTTTTTTAAACAATAAATTCAGAGAAGAAAGAATTTTATAAGTTCTTAAAAATGTTAGTAACCAGCCAACGAATAGAAGTCTATAACCTTGTGCGCGAATTTAACATTGCGAAATGATCTATTGGAAGTGATGAAATCTGTGTGGCAATGCTGGGGGCTTCTCTGACTTTTGCCCTTTGTTTGGATAGCTTTTATAACAGCAATTTCATCACACTCCCGAGAATGATATCTTAAAACAGTCTTTTTGCACGTATTTTGCAAGATGTCTTGAACAAGTTTAATCGTTGTGCAGGGCTCTCGTACTTTACAACTGTTTATTTCGCGACCGCAGGGAACGCAAGCCGTGAAAATAAATCAAGGAGCCATCACAAAGCTGTAAACAGCCGTTCCCTATTAAGAATATTTTCTCATCTGTCTTATACTTGTGTTGACATTTATGATAGTCCAACCTGCTTAGAAATACACCAGCGGCACGCGGTGCCCATGTTCCCTGGCGGCCACCCATCCAAGTGCTAACCATACTGGAAGCAACTCTACTTCAGCGACCAGATAACCACCAGAGTATTAAGACGCGGTGCAAGGCTGATGACATTAATTTGAACGATTCTTGCAGTGGGGGAAAGTTACAAACTAAAGAGGTATTTTGGACATACGCTATTGCTGCAAATGGCGTGTTACAGCAAATTAAAGACTACCCACAAACCGACAAGTAAACAAACAGAAGGACTTTGTTTGCAACAAGGAAACAAAGGTAATCATATACAACTCCACAAGGAATTCACTCAGTGATTTACAAGAAAATAACACGAACGATCACCCAAACACAAAACAAAAAAAAAAAAAAAAAAGCGAGGAAAATCTAAATAAATAAACTTTTCCTTCTAGCCGGGACAGAAAAGGGGGTACAGAGTATACAAACCGCTTGTTTTTCAGTGCCCATACTCAGATAGCAGGTGCTCCTCGGACTGTGTATGTGTCTGAAGATGGAGACATATTGCAGTCTCTGAAATGTCGCATTTGCTTTTACGCAATGAGATCATTGTTTTAGTCTGTTTTCTTCATTGTCTTAACTGTCTACAGTTACCGTGTTATTTGTTTGAGTTCGCTTTCCTCAAGGTGTCTGTGTTTGTGCGTGTCGTATACGTCTAGTTATTTATCATTCATTTCGTTTTATATGCTTGTTGTAGTTACTTTTGTCTGTTGTTTCGTAATTACTAACGGGATTACTTTTGTGGAATAATCTGAGCTATTTATTTAGTTATTCCTTGGTTTGTTTTTCGTGCTTGGGGGCTCGTTTGTGTTATTTTCTTGTAAATCACTGACTGAATTCCTCGTGGAATTGTATTTGATTACCTTTGTTTGCCAGTTGCAAAAAAAAGTCATTCTGTTTGTTTACTAGTCTGTTTGTTTGTGTGCATTTTCTGTTTTTTTTTTTTGTGACACACCGTTTGCTGCAGTGACTTATATCCAAAATACCTCTTTAATTTTTAAAGCTGATGACGAAGAACCTGTTTTCAGTCAGCGCCGCGGTGGTAGCTGCTATCATATCCCTTATTGGTGTCGTATAACTAAACGAAACACTTATAACAATACGACACCAATAAGGGATATGATAGCAGCTACCGCCGCGGCGCTAACTGAAAACAGGTTCTACGTCATCAGGCTTAAAAATTAAAGAGGTATTTTGGATATAAGTCACTGCAGCAAATGGTGTGTCAAAAAAAAAAAAACAGAAAATACACACGCAAAGAGACTAGTAAACAAACAAAAGGACTTTTTTTGCAACTGGCAAACAGAGGTAAACATATACAATTCTACGAGGAATTCAGTCAGTGATAATTTACAAGAAAATAAAAGGAACGAGAACCCAAGTACGAAAAACAATTTTAAATATCATGCAATTAGCTCATTGTTTAGACTGATCGAGCCTTCTGAATATGTGAAATGCACGTTACAGTATGATGGTGAGTGATGAGAGTTATCTGACCTCTGTGACTGATTCGTATTAGTAGGCTAACTAGAAATAAATCGGCGCTGTAATGGCTCTCCGAGAAAACGTGCTGTCTGACGTGGTCTAGGTAATTATAATATATGGTATTATTATAAAAAAACTGGCCTATACATTTGGTGAAAACCGATTATAAGGATTCTGAAAAAAAAAACTATTAATGTCCATGGTACTTACGTGATTTCGTTCATTAATGCCTCTCGAAAATAAATATGACGATTGGGTATTAAATACGGACTCCAAACAGCTTTCAAATCAGGCAATTCCGTAAAATACACGGTTACACACGTAAAATCAAAGTCTGACAAGTCACATACACAAATTGTGTGTACCAAATCCCCGGTGAATGTGGCTGTGTATAAATGGGAGATACTCGCAGACTACTTTCTACATGCATAAAATACCACAAAAATAATGTAAAGAAGTGTGAATTTGAAAAAAATTTAACTAGCAAAACATGCCTTGCTATCTCCGAAACGTCGCAATTTGTTTTGTCACAAGGATATTATTCTGTTCGTCTGTGTTTTCATTGTTGTACAGTCCACAGATACTCTGTTATTTGTATTCGTTCACTTTCCTCAAGGTGTAGGCCTACGTGGTTTTGCTGTGTCGTCTACATCCAGCTTTTTGTTATGGGTTTTGTTTTGTCTGTTTGTTGTAATTATTTTTGTCCAAACTTACTTACGAAATGCCCTTTATGGAATACTCTGAGGTATGTATTAAATTTTTCTTTGTTTTTTTTTTGTGCCTGGGTACATTGTGTTCATTTCTCTTGCAACTCACTGACTTATTCCCTGTGGAATTATATATGTTTACCTATGTTTTGTCAGTTGCAAACGAAGTTCTTGTGTTTGTTTACTTGTCTGTTTGTGTATATTCTCTGGTTTTCTATGGCACGCCGTTTCCTGCAATGGCGTATTTCGAAAATACTTCATTAGTTGGTAACTCGTCCCCGTTGCAAGAATCGTTCAAAAATATCTTCTGTAGATGCGTTTAAAAATAATAAATTAATATATTACTACTTTACACGATTTTATTATCTATCGCAAGCACCCTGCGTGTTTTGTTTTCAACCGTACAAGTATTTTCTTAGAATAAATTATTTAATACGTTTCAGTCGGTTTTAAAAATGTGGTGCATTAAAATATTGTTAAAAATAATTATTATATTCAGCAGGTACAGCATGAATTCTCTAGAACACATTTCTAATTTGTAGTGTCAATAATGTTGTATAAGCTCATAAAAATCTTGTTTTGCAATGTATCCTAACGCATAGGCTAGAAACAACATGGTATTAATATGTAATTATAACAGTTCCTCATGAAGGAAATTCTGTATGTGGTGTTTGATAAAATTCAGATCAGAAAAATTATATTTTACCAAAAACCACAACAGGAAAACTAACTGTAGTAATTGTAAAAGAAAGGTAGACCTGCATCTTTGGTATAATGGATAGTTTACAATTGTTAACTTCTTTGTTTTTAGATAGTAGGCTATAAAATATTATTTTACTAAGCGTGTAATACTTTTTTTTTTGTTTGCAGATGTTTTTGTAATGGAGAAATATAAGACAGACGCATGACTTAATTTTGCTATGTGGAGAAGTTAAGTATTATAGTACGAAGTGAACCCTGAATCTCACAAGAGGAAGAATCGAGTAAGAACAAGGTATTTAAATGGTTAGCTCTTATTGTTATTAATAAAATATTTGATTTCAGGTTTGGATTTTTGTTACATTTCGCATGTCACTTTCGTGCATTAACAACGCAGCTTAAGGCTTGTAATAGATAGTATACAAGGGCTTACTTCAGAAATGATAAACCTGTAGTGTAGTTATAAAATGAAAAATCCATTGATTTAGTTGAATTAATCAATGTTTTATATTTAATAATAACATACTTAGCAAGACATAAATACTTACTACGCAGTCATATATATCGCACGTTGAATACGATAGGGCCACAAGTTCAAAAAATTGAATATTTAGTTATGGCCTCTACATAATATATATCAAAGAGCTGCATGTAATGCTGTATGGCCACAAGTTCTAGGAAAGTAAACACTGATGGTATAGAAATGCGTCCTTTTGAAGTTGTACAAATTGTATTATAAATATTTGTGCAATACAGCCACATGTCTCTTACGGCCATATTACACAAAAACAATGTACTCACTGTTTCACGTCAAACGGCCATAAGTGACATGTGGCTGTATTGCAGAAAAGTTTCTTAGATATTGCTAACACTTACGGCCCTACAGCAAGATAAAGATCTTTGAGATATGTTCTTATGTTCATAACATTACACAGTTTTAAGTTACTTATTCTTAATAAATAAAAATTATAAATGATTTTAAGGAACAGTATAACAACTGCACAATCCGTAGGATATTTCACTTGTTAAAGTTGGCAGTATACATCCTTCCTGTTGACCATTGTTTTGTTGATGCTGGTTGACGATACTGAAGAAGCATAATGGAATGAATGTTACGTTTCAAGTTTGTACAACATGTCTCGAAACAGGACTCTGTTAATTTATAAAAAAAAATATCAGTGGCAGCAAGTGTGGTAAGCGTATTATTTATATGGAATTTAATATTAACTGGCTATACAGTATAGACGAATTGAGGTTAAGTAATCATATCTAAATCTATGTACATAAAGCAGGGATGCAATGAAACTGTAAAATATTTGTGTTTACATATTACAACCTCATATTTTGTAATATATTTTTGTATTTGAAATGTCACAGTGAATAATCATAAATACAAAAAATGCAAAATATATTACATTATTGTATTGACTTTTAAAACTACATTTGTGGTTAGGAATCCAAAGTTAAAAGTAATGTTGAACACTTCTTTGTGGATTAATTGAATCACGAGCTATAAAGCATGCATAAATTGAGGCATGTATCTAAGTGTTCCTAAACCATTAGACTTAAATAATTAAAATATGCGCATATAGCAAAGTAATTTTTTACTGCTGCCTAATATTTAATCAATTGGCAATTTTAACACTGAAAAATAATTTATTTACAGTGTGAAAATGTTTTGTTTGGGAATCCAAACTGAAATGTTAAGCTGTCTCAGAATGTAATCTAGGGGCGATGGTAAGACTCCATGTAGGGTCCGGAAGATCAACCACGCTTCCAGTTGAGGAAATTGTTATCGAAAATACTTCTGCAAATGTTGGATGGCTAACAAGAAAGACAATCAACTGAAAGTAACGAAGATGGATACACAAGACTTCATGTATTTCAAAACATTCTCAAAACTCTGTGGAACCAACTTTTCGGTGAATACTGACAAGGAAAACATTTCGTGGCTAAGTATACGAGAAATAAAGGTATATAGGCCATTCGGAATAAAGTGAGCAATAAAGATTTAACCTTTGAATAAAATCACTAGCCGTTACTGCATATACATCACCACTAACAAGAGTTACTTTACTGCTTGTATGGTTGGTAGCGATTTATTGTACGTAGTTCCGTGTATTTTCCTATTTGAATACAACATTAGTGAATGAACATATGACGAACTCGACCTGTCTGTATTTAATACACTTCAAAATATTTACTTATGATCTTATTGACATTCATACATACATTATAATTAGACTCGATTGGCGCGAGAATTATGTGACGCTATCGTTGACCTCGACTCGCTGTGGCCGTTATCGCTTCCTCCGTGCTTCAGACAGTTCAAAACTCCACCAACAGGTGGCATCAGAGTTAGGTTCTCGCCGCCAAGTTGCATATTTGGTTACATCATTTGCGTGCGTTTGCCCGTTTTGAGTGTATACACATTCAAAAGTATTGGAAATTACTTTGAGTATCATTGCCGAAATGATGTGAAACCATCGGTAATCTGTATATTATGTTTTACGTTTGCCAGCCTAAAAACAACATACTTTTTATTTCACATATTAAGAAAATACGTTATTTATTGTTTCTGAAGTGCGTCGTCGTTGTTCGTGGCAGTAGAACTGAACGAAACTGGAATTATTGAATAGCGTGTGTCATGTCTGTTGTAGTGGCGGTTTTGCGTTACAAATTCAAATAAAATATGCCCTCATTTACGAGATGCGTAACGGCAATAGCGCGTGTTGTTTAGATTAGTCGATGGACAGAAACCAGACATTAACTCGCAGGTATTTATAACTAAGATTACTTTTTTTATATCTTACATTCAGCCCCC
>PNEQ01026264.1:0-12022 GCA_003012365.1 Medauroidea extradentata | reverse complement strand
AATAATTTGATTTTACAAAATTGGGTATCTTTTTAGAATTTTATTTCTCCTGTATCATTAAAACTTAACAAAAAAAGGTATTTATTTTGTTGAGAGATGCTTATTTTTAAAATAAATTTTGTATATAACATACTGTAAAAATGCTATATTTTTTTTCATACCGCTCATGGAACGGAACTATAAAGGAACTTAAGTTCCTCTTTTAATGACCTTGAACTGGACCTAGTTCCTTCTATTGAAAATGAACTTGAACTGGAACTAGTTCCTTTTTTACAGAGAGGAACTTGAACTTGAACAAGTTCCCTTTTTTAAAGGAACTTGCAAAACACTGATACGGTATCATCTCCAGTACATTCATGTCAGTCAAAACATAGCCGATAATAATTATTCGCTAAACTTTTCTAAGGCGTACAAACCTACATTTCGTTCTCATCCATCAAACCAAACTCAATTTTCATCTAGACAAACGCACCTTCATTACACCAGACACATTACTCAGTCAGGCAATACACACAAAACTCCATTGGAACATACTATTAAATCTCATGTAAAAGTCAATGAAATATACTTCAAACCAAATCATTCTCCATGTAACATTTGATCATTTATTTCCGAAGTCTCATAATTACTATGAATGTATCCAATTTTTGTACCTGAATTCCTGTCATGACTAGACAAACACACATAATATATATCACTTTGTTTTTTATAAATAACAGTCATATTAATTTTTCCATAATACTGAACATTACATTACTTAGAATAATCACACTGAGTAAACTCTGATGCTGTCAAGGCACTCTATCATAACATAACGAACATATAATATATTCTGAAGGTCCGATCAGTTACTTATGTCAGTTAAGGTTCTCAAATAATTTTTCTCATACACATCAACATTATCTCCTATTGCTACTATCCTGAAAGAAACTATCATTCATAAATACTCGGATAATATCAATATTTTCAGTTTATATTGTAACATAAATAAATGTTATTTATTAAATCTAACATTTGTTTCGTAAATATACTAGTATATACGCCATACTTTACTTAGATGCACAATAAAGAGATATATTTTTCCAACAATAATATATTCTGACCTATATCAGCACGTTCATACAGACTTTTATTATACTCACACACAAACTCAGGTGCAGAGCGAGTTCATACACGAATATAACCTCACACATGTACTTACCCAGCAAAACAAGTTCATACTCGATCATATCAACACACACACTACGGTTCAACAAAGCAAGTTATCACATGATCACACACATTCACACACACACACACACACACACACTCAAATCAGTGTATGTTCGTACTTGTCATCAACTCAATGCACGCACCCAGTTCACGTTATAAGTAATAAATAAATACCATTCCAGCAATGAAAAACGCCACTGTCACTATCTAATCCAAATTACTATTACAGGCATGTAGTTCTACTAAACCACACTGAATGTACACATTTACAATAAAAAAAGTTAATTCCAACACTTTATACCATCATATCTCTTTACCTTATCCCATTGACAGCTACCATACAATTCAGTTAGTGCTAATTCTTAATACTTCATAAAAACTCTCACTCACATTGCACCGTACGTACAGCGTTCCAGTCCACGCAACACTTGTGATTTTCAGAAAATTCTTTACAAAATTCAATCTTCTTTACAGAATAGGCTTAAACCAAGCTGAAGTATTTTTGAGATTTTAACTTACAACAAGACTTCATATGTTTATTTGAGTCGTTACTTTCGAGAGCGAGCCTGTAGCTTCCTAATGAACTACATCTTGCCAGATGGTCTCATATACGGTGCTCTATTACAAAAGTTATCTGCATCATTTCATTTCATTACTATGTAGATTTCATTTATTTTCAGCACTCTCACATCAAGATATCGTAACCTAAAAAAAACTTTATATTCATCTATCATTTACATTTGAGCGAAAAAAAATATTTTACATACACTCATTGTACATTTACTCTTAATACCCATTACCGTAATATCATGGAAGACACTGTCATACGAACCAACTTCAAGACCAAGAAGAAGAATAAAATAAAATCAGTTAGTCACTATTTCCTTTGTCAAACCTAAAGCTTAAAACTTATACATTTTGTAACCTTTTGACTGTAATAAACCAGTTGCAGTCATATTTAACAGTAAAATTTTCGTTATTTTAAACATTCGGAACCGAGTCCCACGTTACTTCTTAACATTGCTTGTTTGGCATTTTCGTATTTAAGTTATAATCCTATCATGTACAGTATAGTCTTATGCAAACGAGTTTTCATGAATGTATAGTTCAAATAAATCGTACAGGAAATAACTTCCATTTAACTTTTTTTCTACTTAAAACACTCTAGTGTCAGTACTTTTCTCCAGAGTAAGTAAATGTTACCCAGGAAAATAAATTATCAACCCGGGAGTCTATTGACTGGTACGTTACGATTTTATTTCAGTACCTAAGAAAACATACAAAATGATCGTATATCAATAATTATATTCTACAGTCACCTATGTTGTAGTTATTTTTGAAGAACAGTTTCTTACGTGAATGCTTATTCCTTGTTTATTCGCATATACAGCACTACAGTTATCACACGAGTAAGTCTTGTAGGCGATACCGAACTTGCAGTTGCTTTCTACGTGTATGCGTAGAGCACAGAAACTAGAGAACGGTTTACCGCAGTACTCGCATTCACACCCCGATGAACGAGAAACATTTCCTTTGCATATTTTCCTGTGTCTAGTCAAGGTATCATTGCGAGTAAACACTTCATCACAGTTGTCACACAGGTAAGTCTTGTACGATACACTATACATACAATGGCTTTATTCATGGCGACGAGCATTCGAGTGTGTACTAAATAAATTCCCACAGTAGCAACACTGTTTCAGAGAAGTACGCACATGATTTCCCGAGAACACTTCCGGCTGAATGGTGGCCACTGATACAGATGGCATGTCTTCGATCTTCGATGACATCTTCTTAACGTTCCAGTTTTACACAATAAGTGCCTATAAATGAAGATGTCGATCTGCTTCCCAGCACGTCTATCGACTAACTGAGCTCCTTTTTACATAAACAGTGCTTAAATACCACCATTCATTCTATGCTAGCTAATTCGATGATTCGCATGTGCCAAGCTAGAAGCTGGATAGCAACGATGCCGATGTCGTTAACAGCACGGGCGACAGGCTGTAATCATAACATAATTATGCTGGTCGCCGTGGCCGAATAGTCATAACATTCACCACCCCGGATTTACACATGCATACATCGTGCCAGACGAAGCAGTTGTTCGGCGGGGTTTCTCAGAGATCTCCCGTTTTCCACCACCCTTACATTCCATCGTTGCTTCATACACGTCGTTGAGCGTTGACCAAAGTCTCTCATTCACTCACTAGTCTCCGTTCATCGTGAGAAGTCATCGTTTCTTCGTCAATATTATATCACACCAACCTGTATTAGTGTAAAATTACATTTTCTTAATGGTCGAGTTACCTTAAATGCAATTAAAATATGACGACATCAGGAGTTAGCTACGTCTAAGTAAACTGTTCTAACTCACATACGCGAAAAGGTAAATACATGGAGCACAGTCGAGTATAGCTGTATCCTGCTGTAGACAAGTTGATATCGTATAACATAATCTGTTCTGCGAACATAGGACGGCTAGTCACTTTGTACGGTTACGAGAGCTCGGTTTCGTTTGTTGAAAGCTGGTGATGGTCTGAGTCGTTTAATTATCACTAAACATTCCATAAAAAACTCGTCTGTGCGAGTTAAGAATTTTTCGTAAGTCCCTTTCGATACTCAGTACCATATACCCTGTAGTCAGTAAAACGCTCAATGTACGGTACTAGGATACATTTATTGTAATTATTTCAGCCCCGAAAACCCATATCCCTTTATATACTCAAAAGATTCTACCAGTCATAATATAATCAGAGTTCGGTTTGTGCTGACCTAAAATTAGCATGTAAAACTACTCTCAGCTCAATCTCACATGTGTACACTCGTAAGTAACAAAGTGATAAAAAAAACATTATCTCTTGTTATATTCACAACTAAATACACTTGACATACGCAGCTGTCCCGTTAGCTCAGTAAGGAATTTGACCTAATGGTCCTGAGTTCGAACCCCTGCCAGGACTATATTATTTTCTCATCTTCGTCCAACCAGTAGTCTTTTTTTTCACCAGACAAAAAAAGAGAAACACACTCGTATAAGACTATACTGTACAAGATAGGATTATAGTAGTATATTTTGGGGGAATTTGGGACAATGGGATCTGGGATAGGATTGTAGGATTCGATGATGACATCACTGCCGCCATCTTGAATGATGTCATTTCCCCGTTTTTACCTCAAAATTTCCCTTTTTACCTCAAAATCAATAAAATTTCCCATTTTTCCCTCAAAATTTCCTGAATTTCCTTAAACATTTTCCCGGAAAACTAAAAAAATACTCAAAAACACTGTATTGCTCAATCAGGCTGGAGGAGGCTGAAAAGGAGGAATAAGAAGCCTGAATGAGCAATATCTCTCATCGGCAATAATGTTTCCAACATCCATCTTGTCCGCGATACCTGCTGTCAATTAATTCAATCAAATAAACTATTGGGGTTTTCTCAGAGTCATCCGAATTTTTTTCTAATTCGCATTCCTACCAACCCCCACTTATACCTCATAATGTAAAAATATATTTCTAGTAAAAATAATTTAAGTAAATATCTATACCTCACCTGTGTGGGTCCCCCTACCCTTCCCCAGCTAATAAATTAAACCATACTCCTATCTTAGCTATTCCTGAACCAGTTTAATTAAATTCAATCAAATAAACTATAGGGTTTTCTCCTAGTCTTCCGAAAATTTTTCGATTTTACATTCTAAACACACCCCACTCACATCTCAAAACATAAAATATCTCTTTAACAAAATTAATTTAAGTAATTAACTATATCACACCTAGGCGAGCTCCCCCACCACACCCCCTAGCTATTTCCGAACGATTTCCAATAAACCCAATAAAGTATTGGGGTCTCCACCGAGTCGTCCGAATACTTTTCTTATCTGCATTCCTACCATCCCCCACTCTCACCTCATACAGAAAATATTTTTTTTTCGATTAAATTAAAAAAGTAACCAACACTATATGCCTAGATGGGGCTTTCTTAGAACCCCACCATACTTTATACTCAAGTCACTGGCAGACACCTCCCCCTCCCCTCATTACCACCAACCTGTTTTGACCTTAACCTTTCTTCCCAAGTCACCACATACATGCTAATCACGCGAAACTCCTCCCCTCTTAACCATGATGTCATCCTGTACCACCTTCCCCTCCTCACCGAGTCAGCACATACATGTGTCGCAGTATGGCGCAATACTAACCTTTGTACTTCCCCCTCACTCCTCTATTACATTAGTCGTCACATTGGTGTAGCATGGCGCAACTCTATAGGTAATTTTCAGTATCATTCTCGTGAGCACATTTCCCCATAGCTAAACTCTAGGTCGGGCTACAAGTAGTTACTGATCGTCTCCTAGGTGGAGTTGATTATTAGGACTTTGGTGCTGGGTCTTTCCACCAGGAGAGCTAGTAGCTACACCAAGCTTCTTGGTTCCAGTGTCGTCAGCTAGATAGCATTAGTGTTGTATGTACTAATGGTTCAGTCCGTCTAAATTTCGAAGTATCACCGTTACGAGCGCTACCCCACCTAACCTAACTTAACCTGACCTGTCCTTCTAACAAGTCACATTTCTAGCTTTGTCTCTGTTCTTCCTTTAAGCAAACACTTATTTTCCCTTGTATGTCTGTCTTGTATTACTTTTTTAAACTCGTGTACTGCTTTTAACTATTTTTATCACCCCCTCCACACCTCTGCTCTCTCTCCCTCCACACAGCTACTCTCTCTTTCCCCACCCTCCATTCTCTCCACCATCCTCTCTCTCTCTCCCTCTCCCACCACCCTCCTCTCCATCCACCCTCCTCTTCTCTCTCTTACTCAAACATCTTAATCTCTCTCCACCCTCCTCTCTCTCTCTCCACCTCCTTCGTTCTCCCTCACAGACATCACATTTTGCTGTTTAGATTTCTGAGTTAAGCCTAAAGACTTTTTTTTGCTTTTATAAATATTATGTTTTTTATTTAATTTCTTGTATGTTAAACTTTAGTATGTGGTTTCTAGTGTCGCACAATACCTACTGCTACTTTGCTTTAAGTAATTTTCTTGTATGTAGATAATTGTGTACAGTATGTTATTTATTTGATTTTTTTACTTGTATCTAACCTGACCTAACTTAACCTAACCTAATATGTCCTTCTAACAAGTCACATTTCTAACCTTGTCTCTGTTCTCCCTTTAACCTAACAATTGTTTTCCCTTGTATGTATGTCTTATACTACATTTTTAATGCGTGTGTCGCCTTTTAACATTTTATCACATTTATTTTGCTTTATGGAATTACATGTGCTCTCTATCTCTCTCTTCACCTTCCCCTTCTAACTCTCACCAAACTCCTCTCTCTCCCTCCCCTCCGCCTCTCTCTGCCTTTCTCTCTCACACCACTAACCTCTCTCTCGATCCACTCTCATCACTCCCTCCCCTCCGCCTCTCTCCACCCTTTCTCTCTCTCACACCACTAACCTCTCTCTCGATCCACACTCATCTCTCCCTCCCTTTCCTCATCTCTCTCCCTTTCGGATTTTACATGTCGGTTTTCTATGTTAGGCTTAAAAAGACTGTTTTTTTTTTCGTTTAAATATATGACTTTAAGATATTTGTCTTTTACGTTGACCTTTTGGTGTCGGATTCCTAGTGTCCCAGAGTAACTTTTAGTGCTTTGGTATTTCCTTGTACGTAGATGATTGCGTTCAATATGCTAATTATTTGATTTTTCGACTGTAACTAGAACTTTGAAATTCTATTCGTGTTAAACTTCTACTGAATTTTTTTTCTGAATCTAAATTATCTGAGGTTTTTCAATAGGTGTCAGAACTATTGTATAGATAACATTCTTGAGCTGTTGTGAGACATCGGGTCTACTGTATATCTGTAACTATCCTCAGCGATGCAGTAATGTTCCTTAACCAGTTTCACGATGTAATCTTAGGGAGTATCGTAATTTCTTCGCTAACCTTCTCGTCACTGCTAATTCTTGTATCTGCTAGTAGTGTAACATGCCTCTCTTCATTGTAGTCTTTTAGCAGTATGGACGTTGCCTTAGGCTCTAAACTTTGTCAGATAATATCGTTTAAGCTTATTGTGCGGATCTTCTCAGTGTAGTCAGGATGTTTGGCATTGTCGGGAGGGATATATTGAACACGACTTACCATTAGCCAGAGTATTATGTGGTAGAGGGTTCACTCCATCTTCGAACATACATCACGTTTCGTCTAGTCTATTAAGCGCCAGTTTGTTACTACACTCGGGATATAGTTGCTTCTTCCATAATCAGATTTTATATACAGTTACTCACATAACTTTCTCTCTGTTCAGAGCTCTGATGTAGTCCTCAAAGGTAATTTTCTTTTTTATCACACATTTCTGGAGTCCGTTTTGCCTTTTTACATACTTTCTCACAGCACCTGTACGCGTATATCTTTACACACACCCTTCAAACATGTCCACACACATGTTCCCACACCATCCTCCCATATCTCTACACTCTTCACAAACGTTCCCTTACACACCTATTTACACTCCTTACACAACTAAACATACTCTTCACAAGTTTATGTAAGCATCTATCATAGCACTGCAGGCATCTCACAAAGCACTGCAGGCTCCGAACACATCTCCACAAACTCGTACATAGTACCACAGGCTCCACACAAGACTATGCATTCCCCATACAGAACTACACCCTCTACACAAATATCACTAATCACGTGAATGACTCCTCGCAAACACACGATGTCCCCACACCCTTCAAACATGTTCCCACACCCTCGCCCATGTCTCCACTTTCTTCACAACCGTCCCCTCACACACATATGTAGACTTCTTATGCGTGCTCTTCACACGACTATGTAATCATCTAACATAGCAATGCAGGCACCTCACAAAGCACTGCAGGCTCCGCACACCTCTCCACAAACTTGCACATTCAAAAATATCACTAATGTTGTGAATGACTCCTTGCACTCACCACATTTCCCCACACCCTTCAAACATGTCCCCACACATGTTCTCACACCCTCCGTCCGTGTCTCTACACTCTTAACAACCATCCCCCACACACCTATGTACACTCCTCACACGACTATGTAAGTATCTAACATAGAACCGCAGGCACCGCAGTTAGCACCGCAGGAACCGCACAAAGGACCGCAGGCACCGCAGTTAGCACCACAGGTACCGCAGTTAGCACCGCAGGCACCGCAGTTAGATCCGCAGGCACCGCAGTTAGCACCGCAGGCACCGCAGTTAGCACTGCAGGCACCGCACAAAGTACCGCAGGCACCGCACAAAGCACCGCAGGCACCGCAGTTAGCACCGCAGGCACCTCACAAGACTGTGCATTACCCATACGAAACTACGCCCTCTACACAGATATCAATAATGTTGTGCATGACTCCATGTACTCTCCACATTCTCCACGCACCCTTCAAACATGTCCCCACACGTCATGTTCTCACACCCTCCACACATGTCCCCATAACCTTCACACATCGTACTTAAGGCACCTCACATAAAACAGCCGATACCTCACATAAATCAGCTGGCACCTCACATAAATCAGCTGGCACCTCACATAAATCAGCTGACACCTCACATAAATCAGCTGACACCTCACATAAACCTACTGGTACCTCACATAAACACAACTGCACCTCACTGCTCCGCACATTACTACCCCTCTCCGCACACAAATACACCTGCTCTGCAAACAACTACGCCTGCTCAGCACTGCTCCGCACACAAATACGCCGGCTCCGCACACAAGTACACCTGATCCGCACACAACTACGCGTGCTCCGCACACAAATACGCCTGCTCCGCACATATTACGCCCGCTCCGCAATCATCTCTAGCACCTCATATGCAATCACAGGTATCTGCATACTTCATACATGTCCCCAGACCCTGCAAATATGTTCCTACACATATTTCCACACCCTCCACATCATCCCCACACCCTGAAAACATGTCCCCATAATGTTCCCACACTCTCCACCGAAGGCATCTAATGGTCCTGGCTTCACATAAAAACATTTCAGCAAGAATTTAAGGGCTCCGCAGTTATTACCTTTATTTTTACCTACTGTATACTATGATGTTTGCATACGTACATATAAGTCAGGTATTCACATTGCTGCTATCAATCTCAGACTCGTAAGTCTTCACATTCCCACGGAATGCAGTTTCCACATTGACGAACTTGAACTTTACTATCATACCAGACCCTACTACGATTTTAGGGCAGGCTGTTTTATGTGAGGTGCCTTAAGTACGATGTGTGGAGGGTTATGGGGACATGTGTGGAGGGTGTGAGAACATGACGTGTGGGGACATGTTTGAAGGGTGCGTGGAGAATGTGGAGAGTACATGGAGTCATGCACAACATTAGTGACATTTGTGTAGAGGGTTTAGTTTCGTATGGGTAATGCACAGTCTTGTGAGGTGCCTGCGGTGCTAACTGCGGTGCCTGCGGTGCTTTGTGCGGTGCCTGCGGTGCTTTGTGCGGTTCCTGCGGTGCTAACTGCGGTGCCTGCGGTGCTATGTTAGATACTTACATAGTCGTGTGAGGAGTGTACATAGGTGTGTGGGGGATGGTTGTTAAGTGTGTAGAGACACGGACGGAGGGTGTGAGAACATGTGTGGGGACATGTTTGAAGGGTGTAGGGAAATGTGGTGAGTGCGAGGAGTCATTCACAACATTAGTGATATTTTTGAATGTGCGAGTTAGTGGTGATGTGTGCGGAGCCTGCAGTGCTTTGTGAGGTGCCTGCAGTGCTATGTTAGATGATTACATATTCGTGTGAAGAGCACGCATAAGAAGTCTACATATGTGTGTGAGGGGACGGTTGTGAAGAAAGTGGAGACTTGGGCGAGGGTGTGGGAACATGTTTGAAGGGTGTGGGGACATCGTGTGTTTGCGAGGAGTCATTCACGTCATTAGTGATATTTGTGTAGAGGGTGTAGTTCTGTATGGGGAATGCATTGTCTTGTGTGGAGCCTGTGGTACTATGTACGAGTTTGTGGAGATGTGTGCGGAGCCTGCAGTGCTTTGTTAAGTGCCTGCAGTGCTATGTTAGATGCTTACATAGACGTGTGAAGAGTATGTTTAGTTGTGTAAGGAGTGTACATAGGTGTGTAAGGGAATGTTTGTGAAGAGTGTAGAGACATGGGCGGAGGGTGCGGGAATATGTGTGTGGACATGATTGAAGGGTGTGTGTAAAGATATACGCGTACAGGTGCTGTGAGAATGTATGTAAAAAGGCAAAATAGACTCCAGAAATGTGAGATAAAAAAGAAAATTACCTTTGAGGAACACATCAGGGCTCTGAACAGAGAGAAGGTTATGTGAGTAACTGTATATAAAATCTGATTATTGATGAAGCAACTATATCCCGAGTGTAGTAACAAACTGGCGCTTAATAGACTAGACGAAACGTGATGTATGTTCGAAGATGGAGTGAACCCTCTACCACATAATACTCTGGCTAATAGTAAGTCGTGTTCATTATATACCTCCCGACAGTGTCATACATCCTGACTACACTGAGAAGATCCGCACAATAAGCTTAAACGATATTATCTGACAAAGTTTAGTGCTTAAAGCAACGTCCATACTGCTAAAAAGACTACAATGAAGAGAGGCATGTTACACTACTAGCAGATACAAGAATTAGCAGTGACGAGAAGGTTAGCGAAGAAATCACGATACTCCCTAAGATTACATCGTGAAACTGGTTAAGGAACATCACTGCATCGCTAAGGATAGTTACAGATATACAGTAGACCCGATGTCTCACAACAGCTCAATAATGTTATCTATACAATAGTTCTGACACCTACTGAAAAACCTCAGATATTATAGATTCAGAAAAAAAATTCAGTAGAAGTTTAACACGAATAGAATTTCAAAGTTCTTGTTACAGTCAAAAAGTCAAATAAATAGCATATTGAACGCAATCATCTACGTACAAAATAAATACCAAAGCACTAAAAGTTACTCTGGGACACTAGAAATCACACACCAAAAGGTCAACATACAAGAAAAATATCTTAAGGTAATATATTTAAACGAAAAAACAGTCTTTTAAAGCCTAACATAGAAAACCGACATGTAAAATCCAAGAGGGAGAGAGATGAGGAAAGGGAGGGAGAGATGAGAGTGAATCGAGAGATAGGTTAGTGGTGTGAAAGAGAGAAAGGGTGGAGAGAGGCGGAGGGGAGGGAGAGAGAGGAGTTTGGAGAGAGTTAGAAGGGGAAGGTGAAGAGAGAGATAGAGAGTACATGTAAATCCATAAAGCAAAAAAAAGTGATATAAAAATGTTAAAAGGCGATACACACATTAAAAAAGTAGTATAAGACATACATACAAGGGAAAACAAGTGTTAGGTTAAAGGGAGAACAGAGACAAGGTTAGACATTGTAACAGGCCTCTTTGCCATTTGCATCTATTAAATGTAATGTTCATTAAAATAATGCAAAATGTGATAACATTGTCGTAGAGAATCCGTTGACATTTCATTGTTATCAGAATTATGTGTTTAATCTTGTTCAATCGAAATAATTTGTTTAATTTCATTTATTTTTCATTTAGTTTTGTATATTGGCCAGAGGCGATGGGTTGGAGAGGAGTATTTTGAATTGTGTCATGGCTATTTAACCCTTCACGCCGAAGGAAAGAGAAAGCTAGGCTTGGCGGCCGAGAGTTCGCCCACAGCCTTGAATTTGTGTGGGAACCAAGGCTAAAGGGGCAAGAAGTAGGTCAGCTCAGGGGCGTGGCTTCGCTTACCCCCTGCAGTAAAATTAAATATTAACTT
>PNEQ01026263.1:0-12022 GCA_003012365.1 Medauroidea extradentata | reverse complement strand
GCAACGTTGCAGCTGTAACGTTTCTGGCACGTGCAGGCAACGTGCTGCTAGGTTTCCTCTGCAACGTTGCAGCTGTAACGTTTCTGGCACGTGCAGGCAACGTGCTGCTCGGTTTCCTCTGCAACGTTGCAGCTGTAACGTCTCTGGCACGTGCAGGCAACGTGCTGCTAGGTTTCCTCTGCAACGTTGCAGCTGTAACGTTTCTGGCATGTGCAGGCAACGTGCTGCTAGGTTTCCTCTGCAACGTTGCAGCTGTAACGTTTCTGGCACGTGCAGGCAACGTGCTGCTAGGTTTCCTCTGAAACGTTGCGGCTGTAACGTTTCTGGCACGTGCAGACAACGTGCTGCTAGCTTTCCTCTGCAATGTTGCAGCTGTAACGTTTCTGGCACGTGCAGGCAACGTGCTGCTAGGTTTCCTCTGCAACGTTGCAGCTGTAACGTTTCTGGCACGTGCAGACAACGTGCTGCTAGGTTTCATCTGCAACGTTGCATCTGTAACGTTTCTGGCACATGTAGGCAACATGTTTGTATATTCTGTGACGAACTTAGCACATTGTAACGTTGTAGCAACGTTTCCAGCACCACCTGTGCTGTTAGGGACGTCATGATAACAATAACAAAAATGTGTTAGATACACTACAAATGCTCTAATGATTACTGCCACACTCGGTGACAAAACACAAGTGAATAATTCTCAGTGTTGTCAACATACACAGCTGTGCACTTAAAAACAACTCGGGTCAAACAAAAAATATAACTTCACATCGATCAGTTTTAAACAAAATAATAAAGTCTTTCTATCTCGTTACTGACAATAGACTATGCAATTAAGTTAGTCATGCATGTTATAGTGCTCCAAACACCAAAAGAAAAGAAGAAAAGTTTATAGAGTGAAGCTCAATAAAAACCATCGTGAAACACATTACACAAAAAATAGGTTGGCAGCACTGGATGCACAGCAACAACTAACAGCCGAAATACTGTACACCGGGAAATACTAATAGTCTATGAAATAAGCCATTTCAAACTACCATTAGGTCATACAAAGACCCACAAAAAGAAATAAAAGAAAAAATACTTCCTCCAGACAACAGCAAGCAGTTACCCGGCGCCTTCGCCAAATTAATATGTCACTAGGTATGCACACTGTCTCAATTGCCAAAACAAAATAAATATAAATTCTATCTTCGTAAACATAGACGTAACCAAAAGTTTGCGAGCAGATATAAGAGAAGGGTACAGTTGGAGCATTAGCAGCCAATACCGAAGCCAAGCTGACTTTGTTTATTCACGTTGCTCATTTTTGGTCTTGAATACTGGACGTCTGGCAAGTCTAAACATACCTTATGCTCCATCTGCATGTTTCTCTAATCTCTGTTTGGAAGAGGCGCTTTCACTGAGGCATTATAAAGCCAAGATAAATTAATTGTACAGCAGGACTGCAATAAAAGCCTCGGAAAATAAAAACAAGTTTACCAACATTTACACTCAAGAGTTGACCTATTAAGAAAAAGACTGCAGTACAGCCAGCCTGACTGATTTCCCCTGAGCTCTCGTCAGTTAACAGCGGAAATATAAATAGAAAAGAAACATTAAAATTTGGGAATTCACAGTTTACAATAAATTAAACTGGCATGTACAAAAACTGATAGTAAGGCTTTAGAAAAGCCGACATGTCATACAAAAAAACATCAGGAGTATAAAATCCATTTCCATTACAATGTTTAAAAAAATAACGGCTGCTCAGAGTTGGTTCGATGAACAAGCAATATTTAAGATGTTAATTTGAATGATAGTGGAAATATTGCAAAACATAAAATTTTTATATATTCTTCAGGCTGGCAAATTAAGCTTGCAGCAGTCTTGCAAATTAAGCTTCCAGCAAGCTAACAAATCAAGCTTGCAGCAAGTTTGAAATGTGTAAACTAGGCAACTTGCAGCAGGCTTATAACAAGTTTATTGGCTTGCATTGCATGCTTGCTGCAAGGTTACCGGCTTGCATTGGCAAGCTTGCTACAAGCTTGTATCAAGTTTTTTCTGCTGTCTGGGTAAGAACATTTGTGTGTTATTTCAATTTCTGTAAGTTTTAATTTTGTGAAACATGTATGGATTCTTGTGTGACTCCGGCAATGTGTTAAGCCATTAATGCTTGTCTGCTGTGGAAACATACAGTACATTGTCCATTGTGTTGTACATCTGTATAGTCATGTACTGGGAAAGTACATGGGTACACATGAATTAGTAATAAAGAGATTGTTATTTCAATTCGTTTACTAAGAACCGAAGACTAGCCAGCTAATGTGTACCTACACATATTAAACAAATACTCCCAAGCTTGTGACCATTGTCCAGGTCTCCTTAATAATAAAACATAAACAAACTATGAGCTAGACCGGTATTCAAGAAAACATAGGGTAAAGAAAACAACTAAGTCACAAGGTAATTACTGCAATTAACCAGAAAAGAATCTGCTAAATTCTGGCGGTAACAAAAATGGTATATTATGTAAAAGTTTTCCGAGCTCACGACGCAAGACAGACTAGACACAATCCAGAGAGAAGAATTATATGATCTGAGTCGTACAGCATCACTACATTTTAATAATTATTTTGGCACTTTCTTTGTGTCAATGTCTACCACGATGAAATAAATAATTAACTGTACAATCGGTGAAATCGCAATCGTATGTTAAGTTTTTCTGTTTTAAAAAAACTTACTGGCATTGAAATACGAAAATTATACGTTCTTTGGTGTGATAAAATTTGTTGGCGTCGTTGTCGGAGCGCTAGCCCCACAAGAAGTCGATCCGGGTTGAACTTCCGACAAAGTCCGTCTTCAGATTTTCACATGCGGGAATCGGGATGGACGATGCCACAGCTCGGCGGGTTTCCTCGGGAGTTTCCCGTTTTCCCTTACCATTTTGGCGCCTCTCCATTGCTGGTTCTCATCTCATCCAAACTTTATATCAAGCAAACTCCAACGTGCACCCGGTCAACAAATCTGCTGTTTGAGCTAAGATTACCTTCCGATTACAGAGAAGAAAATGGCACGAGTTTTTAAAGCAACAAAACTCCTAATCATTGGAGTGTTTCTGCTTAGTTCGTAGAAAATCTTTGGTATTTAAAGGTTGTACCAGTCAAGCGCGTACTCTTAAGATCCGATTTAAACTTATAAGATTTTAACTTTCCCACCAAAAAAAATTAAAAATTTACTTATTGGAAATTTATACTTAATTTTACATATTGTTTGTTTAGAAAACATATAATGCTTATTTGATCATTGAATTTAAAATTTACGACTTACAATGTCGTAATTAAATATAGTAAATTTTACTACAGTCTATTATATTTTCTAGGACATTCAAGAAATTCAGTCCAGAGGTCCATACAATATTGTTGGAGTATCTTGGGGAGGAATATATGCTGTAGAACTTGCCAAAAGATTCCAAGCACAAGGTGAACGTTATCATGTTTTCCTGGTGGATGGTGCTCCGTACACGAACCAGGAGATCGCCAGGAACTTGAGAGAAGAAAGTAACTTGTTAGAAACAAACCTTCTTACAAGGCTACTGAATCTGAACTCAACCAAGGTGAGTAAAGTGATGGCATTAAAGTACTGTGCATATATGTTGATAAAGATGGGTTGTACAGCAAAAAGTTTTACCAAGTTTTATTTGACTAGCAGCCAACTTAGAATTTTTCTTACCATCCGTTTATGTTAAAGTTTCTTGTAATATGGGTAAATAGTTTTTGGGACAGTTTTGGATGTGGTGTCGATTATGTCCATAATTCAAAGCCTTATAGTAACCACTACACATTTTCCGAGAAATAACTGCTACTGCGAAGGGGATAGGAAACCATGACTTTACAATAATACATTTCAAGGAGTCTTTTATCGTCATAATTATGTATTGCCCAATGTAAAAATGTATTGTCTGTGAATTCTACAGTCTAGTATGCATATAACAAATCAACATCGATTGAAATTAAAAATTAAAATTTCACATCAGTAAATTTAATTGGATTATGGAAACTATTGTTAATTGTCATTACCTACGTGTTCAAAAGACCAATAGAAAATAAAATTGTATCAAACAAATTCTTTCCCCATTACGCATCAAAACCTTTCTTTGGATGTATAACCTTCCCGAATAACCCAGATATAACAAAATCTTTATAGCCTGCTTGAGAATATTTATAGACACCAAAATACACATATCTGTTTAACGCATAGTAGCAAAGGTTTGCACAATGAAAAACGTTAACTTTTACTTATAAACACCCAACAGAAGCAATAACATGTTTGTAGCATTAAATAAGCATAATTTTAATATTGTAAGAAATGTAAAAGTTCCTTTAAGCACAGAATCAAACAACTTTCATAAAACTTCCTAACATTATAATTAATATTATTATACTCTTCTTCAGAACATAAATTACATAATTGCTTAATAAACTTTCGCAGTCAGTAAACATTTGCATTTGATTATATATTTTACAACTACGTTTTCTCGATGTGTCTTAACTTATAGTTGCCAGCGTGAACTTTTCAACAAAAGAATTATTAAAATAGAATGTACACCATAAAAATACTTAACTAAAATTATATATTATTGTTTAAATTTAATGTTATTTATTTTTATTAACAAATTAATTAGTTAGAGTGTATTTAAGAAGTCTTTAAGAATGTATCGAAATCGCTTTAAATTAATTACCAATAATCTTATGAAATACACATTATACTCTTGTCTTGATGAACGTTAAACATAATTACCTACCAACGTAAATGTTTCTTTGTGTTACAATATACAACAGCTAATTTTTTTTTTCCTCTGAGAGCTATTAGACAAAATATAATCCAAAGAAATAATTATTTACAGTTATACTAATTATTTACATTATTTCGAAGAAAACATATTAAAAATCAACTTTGGCTTTGGGATTTTTGAATAAGTGAGTGTGTGCGTGTATATATATATATATATATATGTATATATATATGTATATATACATATACATATATATAAATAAACATGTATATATATACATATATATCACATATTATTGAAACTTCCACTTAGGCAACTCTGAAAATGTGTTCTATTTAAACTAAATGTAATGAATATTAAAATAATCTTATGTTTTTTATGCAGTGATTTTTGCCCAGAGTCTCTAGTAACTTTGAAATAACTTTTAAGTCTTGAAGGCCTGAACATACATCTGTAGATAACTGTGTAAACTATGCAACAAAAATTTTAAACTCTGTTTAATATTCTAAAAAGTAATTTTTTTTTATTTCAAAAAAATATTATTATATGTTTAACTTTTGAGGGCATAAGCTTTTGATGAAGGGGAAATATACGTTAATTTGAAGGGCTAATTTTTATCACTACTTAATTAAAGACATTACTATATTATGTTGGTATTATTTTGATAATTATCGTTACTCACACCAGTGTTATCTCTTAAGGGAAATGGTGCACGACCGTTAATATTTATCTATAGTTTTACTCTACAAGGTTTCATACGGCACATATATATTATTGCAACTTCAAGTTCTATATGAAAATCTGCCTCATGGTTCAACATTGAAAGATAATAAATTACTTATATATTATCTGACATTTGGTGGAATATAAATACTTATGATACGTTCTTATTTTTGTATGAATATCAAATAATATTGAAATAATTTTTCCTTTTTAACAATTTAAAAAGGTGTAGAATAATATTTAGATCATTAAATATCAAATATTGATATGCCATAAGGAATGTTTGTGGAAGAGAAAATAATGTAAATGAAGTATATTTGTGCGTAGTTTCTCTTAAAGGAAATAAGACTAGTGAGTTCTTTATTTTACAAGTAACGTGTAATTGAAGCAAGAAACATAACTGCGAATAAAATAATACCGTGTTTTTAGAGCTTATCATGTTTACATTCAAATGGGGCTATCTGGACAACCGTCCGATATTGACTCCATGTTCATATAACATTATTTGACCACAATGACCAGTGCTATCACCTCCCAGAATACTGCTGTTTCCTCCCGATACCTGCTGTTAAAATTGCATTGTGGCTGAAAATACTTACGTGAATTGTATTCTCAATAGAGCACTGGTTACTTAATTTTTATGTAGGGAACACGTAACTGGGTTTATCAAAATCATAAAATAATAATAATGCTATACACAGTTATAGTACCCAGTGAATTGTTTTAAATATTCCAGGTTCACAAAGACCTCGCAGAGCTTCCAGACTGGCAGTCACGTCTTCATCATGCGCTTAATGAGATATCTCCAGCCATTCAATTTAATAAGGAACATTTGCGAATTGCCATCAACACTTTGTATTTCAGATTGAAAAATTTGTTATGTTATAAACCTGATGGAATTCAACTATCTGATGAAGTAACATTGATTCGAACAAATTCTATTACTCTCCAGGACATCTGTGAACAACAAAAGGTATGAATTTATGTTTAGAATATATATATATATATATATATATATATATATATATATATATATATATATATATATATATATATATGTGTGTGTGTATATATATATGTGTGATTTTTTGATATTGTATACAAAATTTTACCCTAACTTTTATTTCGACGTAGGATAAAGTGCATGGCGCAGCACACAACTTATTATTAAATTTATTTACTGAATATACAGAGAATTTGAATGTAAGTACAGAGCACGGAAAAAAGTGAGATCCTTGGAAACCGTTCTTGGCATACATGTGGACTGATATTTTAATAGTCTTAGAGGATATATTTTGCCCCGGAACGTAAGTCACAATATACAGCGGCTCAAATATTTAACTTCAGAGTCATGTTTCCCCAAACAAAGGAAAATGCATTTTTTAAGCTTGGTGATTTTAAATTACCATGTTTGTATTTAAATTTGTGACCTTAAAAAAATATGTATTTTCTTTTAACGTTGACTTTTGAACGACGGAAACTAATGTTAAGGAAAGTATGATGTTTGACAGAATAATTGTGACAAATTAACAGGATTTTATGATTCTGCATAAAAGGTCGCTGCCTGCCCTGGCCGCAGGGCGGCGTACTGAGCTTCGGTCGTTATTATATGTTTTTAAAAAATGCTCGCCGCACATGATGAATATCTGCGTGGGAATAGTGTTTAAGGGCGCGGTTCACTTCAGTTTTCAACGTCTATTTTAATTTTTATGTTCGTACCAGACATTAATTTATTATTTTAGACATAAATTGTGATTCAATCTTCGTCTTAGGAAAATTTTGTATCTCTCATAGTTTTCGCGTAATGAGCTGTAAATGTCAAAATTTGCACTTTACGGTTTTATTTAAATTACGTCCATAAAACCAACTGACATGCCAAACCGAAAAAACGAAAAAATTTACAGTGTAAAACAATGTTATAGGCCGTGATTTGACACATATAAATGCATATATATATATATGTATATATATAATTTTTAAAAAATTGTTGAAATATTAAAATTTACATTTTAAAATTCAGCATTTTTTATTAAATACAAAAATAATTTGTTCTGTGTTTTATATAAATGTCAAATCACAGCCTACAACATTGTTCTACAGTGTGATTTTTTTCGGTTTTGTTTGTTAGCTGGTTTTAGTGGCGTACATAAATCCGTAAAGTGCAAATTTTGACGTTTACGACTCACTACGCAAAAACTATGAATAGAGCCACGATTTTGTCGCGAAAAGATTTTTGCCCCACTTTGTTTCAGTATCTCCTGTGCACATCGGCAGGTGTGCTTCATGATTATTGGCAGCGTCTCTTTGTTCAGACACATCTCTCATTTGACTGCACCAATCATAATAAGGTTATTGTTACTCCGTACGTCTGTGATTTGCCAAGGCAAGTGAGAGTAATATCATCCAATAACAAACGATGTAGCAGATATGCAGATGTGCACATGACGCATTGGAACCAAATATTGCAAAAATCTTTTCGCCATAAAATCGTGGCTCTAAATGAGGGATACAAACATTTCCTAAGAGGAAGATTGAGACACAATTTATGTCTAAAGAAAAAAATTTGGTACAAATATAAAAATTGAAAGAGACGTTGAAAACTTAGGTGAACCGCGCCCTTAAAGAAAGTTTCTCGGATGCGTAACCATTTCAAGTTTCCCAGTATTCGTTAAAGCATATTTTACAGCAGCCGCAAATGTCAAATATAGGCGTGTTCGCGGTATTTTTAGACATGTAAATCTTGCCGCAGTATAATTTAAAACGTATAGTCGTATACAGCACACCTTTATCATTAATATTGCGTCATAAACTAACAATGTTTCATAAAAGCGCGTTGTTGGCGAGAAGACTGCTCACTAGTAGTCAGTTGTTTCTTAAGGCTAGGCCACGGTCGTAGAAGAACAGGTCTGGGCACTCGCCTGGAAACTTGACCTCCTTGTTGTTTGGCTGTAGTTCACCAAGTTACCGAGAATATTGTGTTTATTGGTGCTGCAGTTAGGGCGGCCAGACTCAAACTCCACCAACTTCCTTCCCACTAAGGTAAAAAAATTTATCAAAGCGTATTTTTTTACCATTTATGAAATACTTCCTTCGCTCACAAATTTAAGGAAAGGCTCCAGCAATCTTTATTTACTTCATAAATTCAACACTGGAAAAAAATGGGCGGAGTTTGAGTCCGACCGCCCTAATTTAAGCGCCAAAAAGTAGGACATTCTCAGTAACTTGACGAACTACAACCAATCAACAAGGGGTCTAGCAAAATACATTGTTAGATAGGCGAGTGTCCAGGCCTGTTCTTCTACGACCGTGGGCTAGGGCGAGACGCAATGCGCGTAGTGTCCCGTACTTACCACTTCTCTTCTCTTAGGCTTAGAATGCGCAAAATATTTTGAATCAGTCTACCACCTTAACCGCTTTAACTGACTTATCTTTATGAATGTGTTTTGTTTTACTTTAGTACTACTTAGGCTGTCACCATGAATTCCACTCACTCACCGTTTACTTGTATTCCGACAAGGATTTTAAATGCCATGTAAAAATTGCGAGTTATTGTAAATGTAAAATTTCACGAATAAGTGTACATAAATGATGACATTATCTATTAGCAGTTTAGTGCTTAGTTGTTTACAAATTTCCATAGTTACTTACAGATATTTGCAGTAATTTTTCCAAATAATGTTATAACATTTGTGTTAAACCGAAAGAATTTAGTTTTGCTGAGGTAGGTCAAGTAGCGTTAAATGGTAATAATTCTGAACTTAAACTATGTAATTTTGTACGTATTTTCAACACTGCTATAGAGAATAACCTGTAAAGTAAGAAATTACATGTAACCTTAATTTACGCCAATGCCTGTTGTATAATACTCCACAACACTAAGAAATATGTAACCGATAATATCAGAATTATATCACATGCAACAAAAACTAAAACGTAATTATATCAAAGTAACATTTTAATGTATTACGATCTGAGTACTTCTTGACTTGCCTAATTAGATAAATTCTGTTAATTTTGAACTATTGTATCATTGCAAATTTTATTTCCATTAACAGTTGTACTTAAGTAGCCATGAAAGTGTAATTTCATAGTATTTTGGGTAATATATTACTATTTATGTACAGTGCACCAACCACGCATTAAAATTTTAGTTTTTAAGATAAACCGGCCAGCAGCATATCAGGCATAAGTTTCTATTATTCATCGTAACTGAGTGCTCTGCTGATAAAAATTATATTGTTCGTCAATATCAGCGAATTCTTGTTACGTTTGCTGTGCTGCAGTATTTCATGTTTATACATTTAATGGCAATATTTAATCATGAACATTATTGTGAAAACAATTTGCTGTGTAAACCTTTCCGTAATTGTCTACCTTATTCATAGTGAGCAATATTGAATTAAATACATGAAAAATGTTACTAAGTTTCACATACTAACTATTGAAAGTATAATATTGTGGATCTTGTACTAGGCGTTTTTAAATTAATAATTAACGTTTAATAATATGATTTCATTATTGCACTATGCGAATGTATGTTGAAAATAAATTTTAGTTAATTATATTTACATTTGTGTGTTACTTGAAGTTTACTTTGATAACTATGCTGAAAAATGAGCGTAAGTTTAACAATTTTAAATGTATTTATTAATTTTTTATAAACTGAACATTCTTACAATTTTTATTTAGTATTATTATATATGTGATTATAATAAGCTGCCTACTAATTACTACAAACGAAATTATAAAGGGGCCGCGGTGCTGCATTCGCCTCCCTCCAAGGTGATCCGGGTTCGATTCTCGGCGGGGTAGGTCCCAGAATTTTCGTATGTGAGAATCGTGCCGGACGATGCCACTGGTCGGCAAGTTTTCTCGGGGATCCCCCGTTTCCCCCGCCCCTTTATTCCGGCGCTGCTCCATACTAACCTCATGTTATTCCTCACCAGCGCTAAAGACCTCGTTGTTAAGCGCTGACCAAAATCTCTCGCACACACACACGCGAAATTATAAAGCAGATATTTTTCAGTTTTCACAGAGGTTTTTAGAAATGTTAAAGTTTGATTAGTGTAATATTATATTTACTAAACATTTATAATTAGTACTGTGTTAATATTTTTGAAATACCCATTCGGTATGTATATATTGTTTAAACCATATTTTATCATGAAAATACTTATATTTGTATAAATTGATTAGTGTTAGCAACATAAAAAGAATGCCAGATGCATAAAATAAATATTTCATGAAATTTTAGAAAACAACTGCAGTTTACACTCACGTTTTTAAGCATGCGATAAGAAGTTAATTCATTAAGTCTCAATGAATCAACACTATGTATAAAACCACTCAGGTCAATACAAACACTGCAATCATAAATGCTGTGGTATCCACGTAAGTAGAACCAAATTACAGTAACATTTTAAGGAATCGTTGTTTCTCCAGTCCCAGTAAATCCAAGTGTTCAACATTTTACATGCTTCATTCTAAGGTATTTGACAATCGAAAACTCATGGAAATAAAATTATATATGTATATATACACATAAATATACATATACACACACAAACACACACGCGCAAACACACATACAGTTATATGTGGAAAGATATCATGTCGACATTTTTGTTCTGCTCTGAAAAAAGCATATTCGCTGTAGATGTTCAGAGAGAAGTTAAAAATCCGGAAAGAACATTCTGTATCCAAAATACGCAAAATATATTTTTTAAAATTAAATACAATGGTATAGGCACAGATTTTAATTTTAAAATCCACGCAAACAGTTTCTGCTTACCTTGGACTATATCACATCATCCGAAAAATTGAATCGGGAATTTGCAAAAGGGAACAAGTCCACATTTTGAGCAAATTCAGGTTAGTCGAGATTTCAACTCACCAAAGCATTCTCTTGGCAGTCAACAACAAGAGAAACCCAGTCCTATACAATAAATACGTTAAACGGACTAGTCCATGAATGTGCCAATAGCGCATTATTTTGTTTATGACTTAACATTATTGTAGTTGAATAACTATTTGCAATGTGGCTTAGTAGTTTTTTCACTAGCATATACTAAGGTTCCAATAATCTACACCAATGACATTATGCTTTCTCTGATAGTGTTATACACAACGCTGCTTTATGGGTAAAAGGTACTGGGTGGTGTTGTGTTTGCAAAATATGTTTATAACTTTATATGTATAATTTTATTAGTTTTTCAGTAGAATATACCAACATTGCACTATTAGACACTCAAGGCATTACGGTTTATGCGCCACTGTTAGAAAAAACTGCACTAATTTTTAAAAAGGTTGCGACGCTTTCGTTGTTGGTATGCTCGTGACCCGCGTTTGGTTATAATAAGAGGTGTCGCTGCTCTGTCTCTTACGTGATTAATGCTGGATGATTGGGTTCGTATTTAGTAATGTTGTAGTATGCCCGGCTAGCTTTAATTGAAATAAAATAACAAAGAAGTTTCTTTTTTTAATCGGCCTAAGGGACTCACGCACTGCGGGTTGCGTCACGAGAGGTAGATA
>PNEQ01026262.1:0-12021 GCA_003012365.1 Medauroidea extradentata | reverse complement strand
TCTAGAGGACAACAATAAAACTAATTAAAAAAAAAAAAAGATAGAAGGTGGAGCCAATGAGGGTAGCTAGGTATCAAGTCAACAGACATTAACCAAGATGGTGGGTAGACCGTACACAAATAATTACGAGACACATGCTGAACAGATCCCGGATCCCGCTCCTAGGCTCCTGCAATAGAAGGAACTATACTACACTACTCCTAGCAATTTTAGGATTTCCAGGATACTACACTATTAATAACCTAACAGATAAATGTTTCAAAAAAAGTTTCAATTTTATAAATTAATTCATGTAAAAATTTATATAGTTTCAGTTAGAAACTTAATTTCTCATAGTATATTCTATATACTAAACTTGACAATAATATTTCTGTTCCAATTTCATACTATAAAGCACTTAGCTCACGTTGAAAGAGATGTGGTGGGTGCCACAACAATTTTTTATTTAAGAGAAACAAATTTCTTTGAGGACATACAGCTTGCTGACGATAAATTTTGCGTACAGCAAATAACGCCCTTGAAAGTCTTATACAAAGAGTTGCTAAAAAATTTATTTTCTTTAAAATACAGACAATATTATTTTCTAAATGAAAGTTAACTCTTACGTTAAAAATATCAAACTGACCTTACCATAAAGATTACTGTTGAACTACTACAATGGCACCAAATATTTTTTACTGTTACTGTAAACCACGGTCGTAGAACAGGTCTGGACACTCGCATATCTACCAATGTAGTTTCCTTGACACCCTTGTTGTTTGGCTACAGTTCACAAAGTTACCAAGAGTGTTATACATCTTTGGCGCTGCAGTCCGGGCGGTCGGGCTCAAACCCCGCCCACTTTTTTTCCATTGTTTACATTATAAAGTAAATAAATATTACTGGAGACATGTTTCAGTATGGTGAGAGAAAGAAATACTTCATAAATTGATAAAAAATACGCTTTGATAAATTGTATATTTAATTGTGTGAGGGAAGTGGGCGGAGTTTGAGCTCGACCGCCCGGATTACAGCGCCAAAAATGTATAGCATTATCGGTAACTTGGTGAACTGCAGCCAAACAACAAGGGGGTTAAGTTTCCAGGCGAGTGTCCAGACCTGTTCTTCTACGGCCGTGCTGTAAACTTAACCGAAGCATTCTCTTTGCGGTGAAGCAACTTTCTAACGGTTCAAATTTAACAGATATTTTTTTTTGCAACCAAATTTATGTTACGACGAAAAAAATATTTTTAGAATGAGAGAATCATAAGGCAAGAAGCGCTTAAAAGTTTTGGTGATAGCTGCGTCATCAAAAGACAGAACAAACACAATTGGTTAAAACATCACAAACGAGCAAGGAATAGGATGTGGCCTGTTGTTAAGGAACTGTCACTGTGTTTACCTGGTACGATAAAAAAACTCCTTTCTCCACGAATCAGGCATCATCTTCAATATATTCGGGGGGCGGGGGAGAGCATTACGTTATATAAAATCATGAAAAACAGAAATAAAAAGGGCAGGATCTTGAAGCGAAACCGTGCCCTACAGCACACGATCACCATTACGCCACCTCGCCCGATACAGAGGAAGTAAAAAATTGAACTGTTATAAGAATGCGGTTAGATGTTATAAAACCGACATAACATTAGTTTGACTGGATTTAGTTTCTTGGACATACTCCATTGCAAATGAATGACTGTCAACGAAAACTAAACAAATAATAGAGAACCATAAACAAGCAGAGTATGCTTTAGTCAGCAAGATACATCCACAACGTAAAATTCCAAAATGGAATCGGGTCAAATAAAACAAGGGACAGACAGAAAATAAAAGAAAATAATGACAAATAAAAATCAAAAAACCAAGTAACATGCGACACAACGATGAGACGAAACAAAAACCCAAAAGATATCTGACACAAACAGAAAAGACAAACGACACAACGATTAGACGAAACATAACACAGTAGTTTTCCAGACAGACAGTGTTACGACGTTTCGGAAACTGGAATCTGTTCCCGTCATCAGGTAGACGCACAGGGTTCAGGAACACGAGTGCGACACTGTGTTTTGTTTCGTCTAATCGTTGTGTCGTTTGTCTTTTCTGTTTATGTCTGATATCTGTTGTGGTTTTGTTTCGTCTCTTCGTTGTGTCGTTTTGTTATTTTCTGTTCGTGTCTGATATCTACTGTGATTGTTGTTTCGTCTCATCGTTGTGTCGCATGGAACTTGTTTTTTTGATTTTTATTTGTCATCATTTTCTTTCATTATTTGTTTGTCCCTGTCTTATTTGACCCGATTTCATTTTGGAATTTCATGTTGTGTATGTATCTTGCTGACTAAAGCATACTCTGCTTATTTATGGTTTTCTATTATTTGTTTAGTTTTCTTTAACAGTCGTTCATTTGCAATGGTGTATGTCCAAGAAACTAAATCCTGTCATGCACTCCCATTGCATAGTTCTTTCAAACATCATATAACATTAGTTTAATCACTTCACGCTGTCTGGTAACCACAATGTTTCAAATTATTATTTGCCACAAACAATTAGTTCCACTAGAACTTCAATTTGTAAAACTGATACATGACACTTTACTAACATCCGCAAAAAATTTGGAATCAACAGCCTACAACAAAAATAGATTGTGTGTGCGTTTGTGTATGTATGTAATGTATATCTTAAAATTCAGTTCCTATTCGTGTTCTATAATTATATACTAAAAAATTATTTTTATTAACTTCACTATCATCAGTAAAAAAAAAAAAAAAACAGACAAGAGCAATAATACCTAAGCCATTCCACATACCTTTGTAGATGTTTCTACTAAAATCACGTGTCTTCCTTGCTATGAAACTCGACGCGAAATATACATGATAAACATAAATTCCTGCCAGAAATATGATGATGAATGAATATATTTCGGTGGGATATGAAGTTGTGCAAAAACCTGTGTAACCGGTTTTCAATGTCTTAAGTCATGAATTGCACACATAGTTCTGACAGAACATTACGAACAAAGTAAGGGGTACAGTACTAACGTATTGTGCAAGTACACATAGGAATAAACCTTATCACTACTGAAGTGCCGCTGTACATAACGCTTCTCATGAAAGGTAAAGCGTTTGTGCAAGTGAACCCCACATCGATGGTGTGGTAAGGGTGTCGCTGACCGGCATTTGTAATAAAGTATCGCCTCTATGTGCCAGTCAATCATGTATGGAGTGCGTAAAATTTTTTTTCCATAGTGAACTCTAAGAGGCTACTCTATCATTTTGTGGGAATTATGGTGTCCGATTTTATTCCACATACCACAGTCTCAAAAAGTTATTTTTAGCCATCCTAGGAGGCTCTAAATTATGATTCCAAACTGCATTTTAAATGTTTTAAACTTAAAGCGACATAGTTTTACGAGAGTTGTTTTTGTATACAAAAAAATGTAATACACTGCAAGTAGTTTCGTTGAAAAAGGATCTGTACAGCTACCATCAAGACATGTCATGCACATATAGGGAAACTCCTCTCGCTCTTTAGTTTAGAAGTGGTTTCGAAAAAAACATTTTTAACGCAAATTAATACACATATCAAAAATTCATTCTTACAGTTTTAACACTTATATATCAACGCTTGTACATGAATTTTTCTGTTGCAATACACCAAACATATTTTTAGATTTTTGCCCCTGAAATATCATATATTTTGTTGTCAAAATAAGCCAAAATGAAGCAAAATAATTTTTTGCTAGCAAACGGTCCATTATTTTAAAAAACGCTCTCGCTAAATTGTGTATCGTATGACTGTACACAGTCTGAAATTTTTTCAAAGCATTCGGTTATAAAATATTCGAGTTATTTGCAATTGTTTGAAATAAATGAAAGATCATGGCCTTAAAATGGGCAAGTCACATAAAAAAAAAAGTAAAATTGCAACTTCCAGCAGAAGTATTAAAATCGCCGCTACACAGAACATTCAACGAAATTAAATTCAAATCAAGGGTTTTAATTCGAAAGGAAAAAAAAATCTCGCGTTTACAGAAAATCCCCGCCGTGGCATTCGCGACGCATGTAAACTAATTATAAAACTGATTCTGCACACTTGTTGCGAAGCAATCGGTCACGCTCGCACCGTACCACCAGAGATCAATTTCACGATAATGGCAGCCCGTGTGATTGCTGTGGCTCATCAATCAACACAAGCTCCTCGCCCCCTCACCTCTTCACCCTTCACCTCCAACCCTATTATTACCCTTCTCTTCGTTTGAAGCTTGGAGGTTTAAAAAAAATTATTGACGAATGTAGTAAAAAAATGCAGGATCCAGCAGACGATTTTTTTTAAAATTCCTAACATAATTACGAAATTTCGTTCAAAAGAATACAAAATCCATTTTTTTTAAACACGAGGGCATGAACAGAAGAATATTCGAAAAATTACATAAAGAGTTATCTTGGCCTACACTCTTAATGCACTGCATTTTACCAATATTGAAGACACACTGAATCATACATTATTTAAATTATAAATATATTCCTGCCTTTTCAGAGACATCAAGCAATGTGTATGTAAAACTTGGTGACTAATACAACACATCGAAGATATTTGTACAAATTTAATGTGGTTATATATAAACACACGTGTGTGTGTAATTTTGTGAAAATATTATTGCTGTAATTTATAAGCATAAAATTCAACACGCGGGTTGAGATATCCAACTGAACACCCCAATCATGACGCGAAAATGTCGCGTTTGTGATCCTGGCCTCAAAGACACATAATTGGGCACGTTTCCGCGCACGAGCCAGACAGCATATCCGGTAAATCAACCCGCCTAAGAAGGGAACCCAAACAAATATTTTCCTTGGATTTCTTCGCCCTCGCAGTCGAGGTACCCGGTCGACAATCAAACACTCAATTATACGGCCACCAGTGGCCTCGCTGTAGCCACGGATGTATTTTTACACGTAACGAGCTCCAAGGGAATGTCTGGCGAGAAGTTCATAACGAGCTAACTCTCAACCTTTATTGCACCCTCAGCAAACATCTTACATCTGAATCTTATACATTATCGAGTGCCAGGATGACTTTCGTAAAAATTTATTGACACAAAATAATACAAAAAACAGACATTGCCTGCAAAAACATGACTTTGCATGAAAGTTCAAAATAATTTACTGTCCTACATATGTTTTAAATTGCTTATATTCAAAACGTGAGAAACGTAATGCCGTAAAAAAACAAACATTTTCAATAGTCTCTTAGTCCACAGTTGAAAACGATTTTATTTCGAGGGTACATTTACGATAATGAATTTAATTTTTCTAACCTATTTACATCTTGGTACTGCACAATAAAGAATCGGTGACTTACAAGATCATCGCTAATAAATATTTTAATTCCTAGAGTTACCGAAAACGTAAGCCAAAAGCACTGCACGTTTACAATTATACTATTAGTAAAGTTTGCCTTTGCGCGTTTAAAATAAATCAATAAAATGACAAACAATTGTAACAGGCCTTGTTTTGCCATTCATAGTGATTAAATATCATGTACAATGCAAATACAGTAAGTTTGGTTAAAATAGTAATACACAGTCTGTTGAAATTGCATTGTGATGAGGATTGTTTACCTAATCTTCCTAAATTACAATAATTTTTTAATGTAATTTATATTTAATTTTGTTTTGTTTACTGGCGAGAAGTGCAGGATTTGTAAGGGAGTGTTAATTTGTGTCACGGCCAGTAACACTTAATGCAGTCGGGGAGGAAAAGTTGAAAACATGGGATGAGAGTTAGCCAGAGACCTTGAGCTAGCACGGCAGCCAGAGCTAAAAGGCTGTGAAGTAGGTCAACAAAGGGGCGTGGCGTCACCTACCCCTTGCGGTAAAATTTAATATTACTTTGTTATTAGTTACTGTAAAGGATTCAAATTGTGTCAATAGGTAAGTCCGAATGTGTTAACCTGTACTAATTTGGAAAATAAATAAACCGATAAGGTCGTATGGCGGGGGTTGGTATGGTCAGCCACACACAGAGAGTTACGATTGTTTGAATCATTAAGGGACGTTTATTTTAAACAGAGCACCGCGAGAGTGTTGGTTAGAGTTTAAGGGGTACTCTTGTCGCACAGCCCAATGTTTTTCCGCGAAAATAATTCTGCAACAGTTTGTTTCAATACCTTATGTCCACATATGAAGCTATGCTTCATGGTTATTGGCAAAATATATCGTCGGCTTAATGCTACAACTAGGTAACTAGGTAAATGGAGATATCCAACTATAACACTGAAAATTGCCTTTGTCATACAAATAGTTATTTTTTGAAATGCAAATTTGTGTTGCATCAATACTCCTTATTAACACATTTATAAATGTATACACACCAAAAGGAACAATCATAAGGATAGTGCAGACATCTGCAGGTAACTAAATCTTGTAACATTTAAGTTACCCAGTTCTTGCACTAAGCTGACGATATCATTGCACAGACGTGGTTCATTTGACTGTGCCAACAGGAACAAGGTTAATGCGACACCACACGGCTGTGATTTACGGGTAAAACCCTAGACAAAGAGTTAAATACATCCAATCACTGACCATGAAGTAGGGCTGCATATGTGCACATAAGACATTGAAACAAACTGTTGCAGAATTATTTCCGCGAAAAATCGTGGGCTCGATCTTGTAGCGGTCGTCACGAGGTGTGGAAGGGCCCCGGAGTCGCCGCAGGAGTTCTCATATTTACCCATATATTTCCGTCGTGGTCGTCACCAGGGCATTGACGTACTCCACGATCTCGCGAACGCAGAAATGGGCGACCGCGAATATCAAGCAAGTTTAATATGAGACACTTTCGTTCTCGTAGCCAAGGGTGGACGCTCAGGATTGATGTTTCAGGAAGGTGCTCACTAAATATAATAAAGGAAACGAAGCGCGAGGTTTCGGAACTAAGATGCACCTAGAATATTTCTTGAGATTGACAAACTATCGTCGGAGCTCCATCAGAAGTATCTAAAGAAAGAAATTGCGGCATTGATATTCAGTATTAGCAGTACCTCGCATAAAAAGTGAAACATTTGTCAATACACACACACTATTTTCTCCAACTAACCTGAATTCCAGAGAAGCAATATTATTCGCAACTGTACAACGCATGGCTCGTATTAAAAATGGCCAACACGGTAGACAGAGCGATTTTTCTGGAAATAATTTTACCTCACGATACAGCGTAACATACTAGTTTTCAAGATTGTTGCCGAATTATTTTCTGCATAGTAACAGATGTTATATTCGAGCTACATAGCGATAAATAACCGGAATCCCGTCAACGATCAAACCATACAGGAACAATAACTGCATTAGAGAACACTTTCACAAGAACCGACCTCAAGAAATTATTTGGCCTACATAACTAATTTTTTTAAACATTTTTTTTTGTCCAGAAGCGGTTTCGGGGACGAAGATGCGGGTACTACTGTCAACGCGCGAGTTCTGAGTCCCTGGAGGGTATGCGTTTTTCATGTGTAAAGATATAAATAATACAACGAGACCGATAGCTTGTCGACACATATACTAGCCAAATCAACGTCGTAAGTTAGGGCGTGTGTGCTACTGTGTTATGGTGGCGTACATGACTTTAAGGGCGCGATCTACGCAATTTTCATCATCGTTATTTTATTTTTTATTTGTACAAGATATATTTTTTTTATTTTAGACACAAAATTTTGCTCTTATGAAATTTTTTTATCTCTCATAGTTTTCGCGTAATGGCTTGTTAAAGTAATATTTTGCATGTTTCCGTTTTAACGACTACACTTAAACCAACTGATATACCAAAACTAAAAAAAATCACAGTGGATAAAGACATTGCAGGCTACAATGAAAAACTCATAAAATTGAAGAATAAAAATTATTTGTATTTTTAAAAAAATATTTAATTGTACAAATTTTTATTTTTAGTTTCAGCATTTTTTTTTTTAAGTTCAAGTAATTTTTATTCTTAATTTTTATGAGCATGTCATTGTAGCCTGCAATGTCTTTATACACTGTGTGTTTTTTTAGTTTGGTATATCAGTTGGTTTTAGTGTGGTCGTTAAAACGGAAACATGCAAAATATGACTTTAACAAGCCATTAAGAGAAAACTCTGAGAGATAAAAAAATTTTCTAAGAGCCAAATTTAGTCACATTTTGTGTCTAAAATAAGAAAAAAATATCTGATACAAATAAAAAATAAAAAATGGTGATGAAAATTGCGGTTAAGGGAGAATGCCAAGGACTCTGAGCTGGCGCGCGGACAGTAGGCCTGCACAAAGCATTATTCGCTGTTGTACCCAGAAAATGATAACACCTGCGCAAGTTAAGGATATTGACGCGACACAGGATCTAAAAAAAATCAAAAGCTAAACATCTGTGAAATCCCCGTACAGAATAGTCAGACAAGTTTCAAAAATCCTCAGTTTTCGTTATGTGCACACTAGCCTTCCCTTCACTGCAGCGAACAGGTATAAGTGAGAATTCGGAAACAAGGGCTAGCCTTCTGCGTCACGTAATCGTAAAAACAATTAGTTTAAGTAAGGTTAAAACTACTACAGGCTAAAAAAATGTACGTTTTATTATGGGCTATCCGAGATAATATAATTACTCAATACCTACTTACCATTTCCTGTAAGCAGTTAAACTGCAACGCGATCATTTTCTGAGCTGCAAAGGTTGAAAACGTTCCTAAGAGCAACCATGACTCAGCTTCTTGTAAGCTATCTCTTGTTTCTAGACGTACACAAGGATAATTATGACGAATTAAAGCCAGGAAGTAGCTGAACAGTTACAGTTACTTCTGAAGTCTAAACAATTCAACTTTTTTGAATTTTTTTGACAGAGTCATAAACCAGCAGAAACGCTGTGTTTATTACAACTTCGTCTATGAAACATTTCAGTTAGGCCTATTTCGTGTTTTTAAGTTATTGTGGTTGTGATTCCATGTTCGAGACGTGTAGTCGATAAGTCGAGACTTTAACGACTGAATAGTTGCGTAGTTTGAATAAGTTCCAAACAAAATCACGTAGAACTTTTACGTAATTTATGTTGTCATCAAACAACACTATGATTCACTCGAAGTAGGGATTCGGCTGAAGAGTTTTCAGGTAAAATAAGTACTTGTGCTAAAATAGCTGTCTGGAGACATCTTCATTAAAAAGCGAACGTCTATATTTTAAAACGTGCATTGCTACAGTACATAATAATGTAAATGAATCTTCTTTTTAATATGAGTAGACGTTTCTTTAAAGTAGATAAAACATGTTCAAACAGTAAAAATCTCCAGTATCTGCAAGACGAACTGACGAATTTAGAAAACACTGTTTCGGGAGAGTTAAGTGTTATTTTTTCTGTTCTAAAAAAAAAAAAAAAAAAAAAAAACGAACTCAATACGTACACAATTAACATTATACTTCAGGAAATGTTAATTACCAATTTGGCTAGCAACTTCATACAAATTACGTATTCAGTTGAACGTGGCATGTGCTTCTATTAAGCATTAACATTTAAATTACCTCACGTTTTGAAGACATTTACAAGGGAAAGGAAACTTCGTAACTTGCTTGCCATTCGAGAACACACACCTGTAAATTTTTCAGGCGAAACCTGTTGCATTATTCAGAAAAGTTTCTGAAGTTGCTGCTACAATTTTAACTCAAATTAATCAACGTAAAAGCATTTGTCTTTCTAAAGTAACGATACTCCGTCACGAAATTTGTTCACAAGGTGGGCGAACTGAACCAGACTAATTGAGACATAACCTCTGCATATGAATGTCGACAGTTAATGAAAGTCATCGCAACGGAGTGCAAGGAAGTTCCCTGCTTACAGTAACGAACACGTTATTAAATCAGAATTTGCATGGCTTGATAATAAATTTAATTAAAGATTGTTTTTGGTTTGCTAAGGACTAAATTCAACACACCTGACACTAGACAATCACATTGATGATCGACCCGATAATATTGTCTATGTGATTGCAATTATTTATTATTTTATAAAACATCACAACTAATAAAAAATTCTGATCTAAATAAATAATCCCCTTACCACTAAATAATAATAATAATAAACTTGATTTATGTAACTGAAAATTTTTTACAATTATATAATGTTTAGTGTGAAAACTACCATATATATATATATATATATATATATATATATATATATATATATATATATATATATATATATATATATATATATAGTATATAATCCCACAGTTTATGACGTCCAATATTCTAAATTACATATTTTGATAGGCACCACCAAAAACACGCTTGCTAATTTTATAAAATTTTAGTGACTTTACATTTTTAGAGCAACATTTCAAAAGGTTATATTTTCTTATCTAGTGCATGGATTTGTGACGTAAGTAAATACTTGGTACTATAGTGGGCAGTTACCTTGGCTTCTCACAGCGCCGGGGTGCGGGGACAGGTGAAGAAGAGGAGATAAGGAGGCGTCACACAGTCGACAGCCATGTAGTAGCTGTTTGGAAAATATCGACCCTCAGTGTATACCCGAAAATGTAGGGTGAAGGTGGTAGCCTGCTGAGGCGCGGGAAGGAAATGCATAGCAGAGAGCGGGAAATAATAAAAATCGTCATTCAGTGTTGTGATGAAGAAACGACAAGTAAATGCTTGAGCCTCTAAGAGAGCAACCAGCAAGAGCAGCAAAGTACACGGGTGTGAGTGAAATATATGTATAGCCAGGATTCGTCAAGTCTTCAAAGAACGACCACATTAGCCACTAACCACTCCAGGAATAAACAGATACTGGAAATGTCAACATAAAGTATTTAATAAACTTTTATTTAGTTTCTTGCGTAATTAAAGGCTATTATAATCAAAGACATTCAGAGTATATGAGGGTGAATGAGAAGAGTATCGAGAAGTGCCAGAATGCAAGGGTGGGGAAATGGGAGATCCCCGAAAAATAAAACCGCCGAACTGCGACATCGTCCGACACGATTATACATGTGTAAATCCGGAGATCAAACACCAGGGATAGAACTCGGATCGCCTACGTGTAAGGCAAGCGTTCAACCGACGCAGCTTATGTAGTTAAGAATTTCGGAGTTCTGTTTTTCAGGAGGAATGTATAATTTATAGTTAGAATAACGTTAACGTATTTCGCACAATTACTGGAATAAAATTAAATAAAGCCTAACAATCAATGTTCCTACATCTAGATTAAAATTAAGAAAATCATTTGTTAGTAGCCGACTTACCTGGTTGGCAAGAACGTTTTTTATGTTTATTTATTTATCAATTTATTTATGTGTGCTACCAAATTCAAAGCTAAGCAACAACTTAACAGTCGGAGAACCCATCCTTTTTTTACTATGCGTAGTGACTTACATAAAGTCTGTAAAAACTTCAAGTAAAATTATGATAGTGATGGTTTTAAATTCTTGTTTTGCATTCAGTGAATATATTCTTGACCCCCTTTCTCTTTCTAAAGTCAGATTCACCAAAATCCATCACATACGTTTTGTTGGCTCTTCTTTTCGCAGTGTTGTAGATAATTAAGACCCGGGTTTTAAAATCTGTCGCAAGGGTTCAATAAATTTGCAAGTATTAAAAATGTTTACACTTGGTTGAAAGTTGTGCTATAAAACGCTATAATAACAAACTTGTGAAAAACAGTAATGTTTCAACTCTAAACGGATTTTGATTTTTGAAGTTCGTTTTACAATGTTATGTTAAGGGCGCCGTCTACTAGAATCGTGAAGAGGCGCGCAGACCTTTAACAATCCTGATTTCATTCGAAAACCATTCAACCTGTTGTTATGCGGTTAGGCTACGAAAAGCATTAAAGGATCGTAGTACAGGTCTATAATATTGCCATTAACTGTTATCGTTCCTAACAAGTATTTTTTTGAGTGTGAAAGTGACCGAATCGGGACTTTTGACGCTAATTTTTATGTAAGAGTAATCCTTTTCACGATATTCTGAATATTATAGACCTGTAGAGCGACTCTTTCCCTTTCGTCGCGTAAGATAAAATTATATGG